>JAFEMH010003175.1:0-284357 GCA_022495995.1 Adenophora triphylla var. japonica | reverse complement strand
CAATTCAATCCCGGCCAGTCCGGCGTAAGGCAATAGGACCTCGCCCGCTCCCGGCGGCAAATTCAATCCCCGGCCAGTCGCGTAAAATTAGGACCTCGCCAGCTTCAAGCGCAAATTGACACGCGGCGTAGTCGACGTAAGGCCCGGTCCTAAATACGCCCGCTCAGCGGCAATTGATCCCCGAGCGGAAATCGAAAGCGTAAAGCCAGGACCTCGCCAGCTCCAACCCGGACAAATCATCCGGCCCAGTCAGCGTAAGACAGGACCTACCGCCCACTTCGCGGCCCGATTCAATCCACCCGGCCGCGTCGTGGCGTAAGACCGGTCTACCGCCTGACCTCAGCGGCGCAATTGATCCCGGCGCGTCGGCGTAAGACCAGGTCCTCCGCCAGCCCCAGCGGCCAATTCAATCCCGGCCGTCAAAGGCGTAAGACCTAGGACCTGCGCCAGCTCCAGCAAATTCAATCCCCCGGCCGGGTCAGCGTAAGACCGGTCCTCGCCAGCTCAGCGGACAATTGATCCCCGGCGTCGGCGTAAGACCCGAGTCCCTCGCCCGGCTCAGCGGCAATTCGAATCCCACGGCGGGTCAGCGTAAGACCGGACCTCGCCCACTTCAAGCGGCAATTCAGGAGCCTCCTCGCCCACTCCAGCCGGCAATTCTCAGCCTTGGCTCGCTCGCGGCAATTCGAAGAGGCTAACTCCTCGCAGCCGAATATCCAACCTGAGAAGCCTGAAGCTGAAACTCGAAACGCTCAGCGACAACTCGGCCCGGGGCCTCGAAAGGAGGTCCGAAGTCAATCTTCAGCAACGAGGAGCCAGGAAAAGAGGCCTACAAGGTCACGCATCCCCGACCAATTCAAGCAGCGGAGGTCAGGATGTAAGCAGAACCGCCGAACTTAGCCCTTCAACGGCGGCGCACGCACCGAAGCCATCAGAATGGCAGAGCTTCCCCCGACAAGTCAGGGGAAGGGAAGTCATCTCTGGTGCGTATCTGACAGAGCCATCATCCTTGCCCACTCAACGGCAAAACAAGCACGCGAAGGAGCCCGACACCTCCAGAGTACAAGTCTGAGCACGAAGCGCCTCCCAGCGCCAAATGGTGAAGCAATCATCGGCCGTCATCCTTGCCCACTTCAACGGCGGCTCAAGCACGGCGGTCATCGTAAGTCCGACCTTCTACATCAACATGCAAAAACACAAATGGCATCGCGCCGCCGAAGACGATTGAAAGTCCTCCGGCGTGGCACACCGCCGCCGGATGACGATTGAAAGTCCTCGGCGTGGCACCAACCGCAATCGAAGACGATTCAAGTCCTCACAACTATCTCGGCCGGAAGGCCTTAAACCACCCGATTAGGAAAATCGTAAAATTTCCATCCCGGGACGCCACCACGTCCTTATCAAGAGCCTATACGGTCACCCGGGACGCCGCCACGTCCTTATCGCTGACCTATCACGGTCACCCGGGACGCCGCGCGTCCTTATCACCGACCTATCACGGTCACCCGGGAGCGCCACCACGTCCTTACCACCGACCTATACGGTCGCGGGACGCCGCCACGTCACTTATCACCGACCTATACGGTCACCGGGGACGCCGCCACGTCCTTATCACCGACCTATACGGTGCAGGGACGCCGCACGTCCTTATCAACGACCTATGCGGTCGCCGGGGCGCCACCACGTCCTTATCACCGACCTATACGGTCACCGGGACGCCACCACGTCCTTATCACCGAACTATACGGTCACCGGGGACGCCGCCACGTCCTTGCTCACGGCGACCTATGCGGTCGCAGGGACGCCGCCCACGTCCTTATCACCGACCTATACGGTCACCCGGGACGCCGCACGTCCTTATCACCGACCTATACGGTCACCCAGGACGCCACCACGTCCTTATCACCGACCTATACGGTCACCCGGGACGCCGCCACGTCCTTATCACCGGCCTATACGGTCACCCGGGACGCCGCGCGTCGCTTATCACCCAGCCTATACGGTCGCGGGGACGCCACGGGCACGTCCTTATCACCGACCTATACGGTCGCCCGGGCGCCACCGCGTCCTTATCACCGACCTATCACGGTCGCGGGGACGCCGCGCGTCGCTTATCACCGACTATACGGTCGCCAGGACGCCACCACGTCCTTATCACCGACCTATCACGGTCACCCGGGACGCCGCCACGTCCTTATCACCGACCTATACGGTCGCCCGGGACGCCGCCCACGTCCTTATCACCGACCTATACGGTCGCGGGACGCCGCCACGTCCTTATCACCGACCTATCTGTCACCCGGGACGCCGCCACGTCCTTATCACCGACCTATACGGTCGGCCGGGACGCCGCCACGTCCTTATCACCGACCTATACGGTCGCCGGGACGCCGCCACGTCCTTATCACCGACCTATACGGTCACCCGGGACGCCACCACGTCGCTTATCACCGACCTATCACGGTCACCGGGACGCCACCACGTCCTTATCACGAACCTATACGGTCACCCGGGACGCCGCCACGTCCTTATCACCGACCTATACGGTCACCGGGACGCCGCCACGTCCTTATCACCGACCTATACGGTCACCCGGGACGCCACCACGTCCTTATCACCGACCTATCACGGTCGCCGGGCGCCGCCCACGTCACTTATCAGACCTATACGGTCACCCGGGACGCCACCACGTCCTTATCACCGACCTATACGGTCGCGAGGGCGCCGCGCGTCCTTATCACCGACCTTATACGGTCGCGGGACGCCGCCACGTCCTTATCACGACCTTATACGGTCGCCGGGACGCCGCCCACGTCTTTATCACCGACCTATACGGTCACCAGGGACGCCACCACGTCACTTACCACCGACCTATACGGTCACCCGGGGACGCCACCCGTCGCTTATCACCGACCTATATCGGTCGCGGGACGCCGCGCGTCCTACCACCGACCTATACGGGCCACCCGGGCGCCGCCACGCACCACCGACCTATCACGGTCGCGGGACGCCACGCGTCACTTATCACCGACCTATCACGGTCACCCAGACGCCACCACGTCCTTATCACCCGCCTATCACGGTCGCGGGGGCCGCGCGTCACTTGCTCACGACATGCGGTCGCACGGGACGCCGCCACGCGTCCTTATCACCGGCCTATACGGTCGCGGGAGACGCCAGCCACGTCACTTATCACCGACATACGGTCACACCGGGACGCCGCCACGTCCTTATCACCGACCTATACGGTCACCCGGGACGCCGCCCACGTCGCCCCGCCCATTGACCGCTATGCGGTCCACCGGGACGCCGCACGTCTCACGCGGCGGCCTCGCGGTCACCCACGACACTTCGGGGCACCACCGCGCCGCATTCACGAGCAACACTCACCCCCAGCGCCGAACTACGGCCGGGCTTGATTCCCGCCGGGGATACGTAGGAATCCTCTGCGGGGTCCGGCTATTGACCAACGGTCACCCGAAAAGGACGCCGCACGTCCTCGGCTGACCCTCACGGTCGGCTTCCTCTCCCAAAGACGCGATCCGGAGTTAGGACCACTTATCTTATCGACGACCCCACTTCTTTCATAAGTGACGTCGTCGAGGGGCTTCTGTAAGTACCCCAATCTGGATCACTCCCTTTCAAACACACGGGAAACACCGTAGACTCATCCACGCAGTCTCAGAGACCTCCCACTTCTCTCTTCCTCCCTAAGCCTTCTGGCTCCCCTTCTAAGACCTTTCGAGGCATTCCGGCCCCTTTGGATCCTTCCGAGGCCTTCCCGAGCCCCCTCGAGGTGCTCAGAAGCCTCTCCGAGCGCTCCCGAGACGCTCCCGCGCTGCCAGAGGCACTCTCGAGGTACTACGAGGCCCCTCGTGGTACTCCGAGGCCTTGCACGGTCTTTCCCACGGTGTCGGCTCTTTCAGAGTCAAACCGAGCGATCCCAAACCACGCCGAAACTCCGCAGAGTGACTCACGCCACCACAACGCACGCCGAACCTGCCCGAGTGATCCCGACGATCCCCACGCACACCGAACCTCTGCCCGAGCGCAGCCTACAACCTCAACTCACGCCGAAACTCTGTCCGCAGACAACCGGTCCCTCCCGAAGCAATCCCGATCCATACCGGAACGCTACTTCGACCTCGAACACTATTCCCAAGCGGAAGACAGACACGAACCAACATTGGTAAGGCTTCCTTCCTATACTATTTCAATACATTTCCATACATAGCAATACAATGTAGACATCCGATACAGCATGCATTTTTAAAAGCACACACACACACACAACATTTAAAGGATATTAGGGGTATCCGAAAGACTCGTTTTTACGAGGCGACTCGGGTGAGCTCTAATATTCTAATATTCTCTTCCCGAGGAGTCATCTGACCTCCGAACTCAAAATCTCATCACACAAAAACAATTTAAAATTTATCTTTAAACTGATGCCCTTTTTCAATGTTTTGGGCTTAATAAAAACGGCGTGGCGACTCTACAAAATGCGAAAGCAAAACGGCGAGACACCTCCAACCTCGCAAACGCTAAAACGGAATAAGCCAGATGCCGGGGCGCGATTGTGCTGCCTCTCGGATCCGGGCGACCTCCCGAACAGCGACGAATTGCGAGATGCACGGGGCCCTCCGCGCGCGAGCCGGATCCCGGGTAATTTCACCGCCGCCCATTCCAATTGGCATGCTTTCTTTCCATACCACTAAGGTGGAGCTCAGGACGAGCAGAAAATCCAAACAGTTGGCCCCTATTGAGGGAGGATACATTGATCGAGGAATTGAGGGAGAAATTGACCGCGATGTCATATATTCCATGGCCACACTGACCGGAGCTCAGGTCAACCCCCCAACTATTATCATTGACTCCTTGCACAATCGTGAAATCAGCGATCTTCAACCTAACGACGAGCTTGAGGAGGTGGTCATCAACCCCCACTTCCCCGAGCAAACTGTTAAGGTTGGGCTGGAAATTCACTGCGAGGAGAGAAGGATACTCATCGAGTTCCTTAGAGCAAATTGTGATGTGTTCGCTTGAAGGGTGGAGGATATGCAAGGAATCAGCGAGGACGTGATCCTCCATAAAATCAATGATGACCCATCCTTCAAGAACATTCATCAAAAATCAAGGTACTTCTCTCCGGAGAAAGAAATGGCGATCAAGGAAGAGGTGGAAAAATTACTCAAAGCGGGGATAATAAAGGAGATTACCTACCCAAAATGGCTGGCCAATGTGGTTATGGTCAAAAAATCCAACGGCAAGTGGAGGATGTGTGTTGATTTCACGGATCTCAACAAGGCGTGCCCCAAAGACTGCTTCCCTCTTCCTCGCATAGACAGGTTGGTGGATTCTATAGCCGGCCACAGAGTATTGAGCTTCATTGATGCATACTCCGGCTACCATCAGATCCAAATGGCTCCTGAAGATGTCCGCTCCGTTGCTTTCATCGCTGCGGGCAAGACTTATTATTACACAATGATGCCCTTCGGGCTGAAAAATGCAGGAGCCACATATCAGCGAATGGTCAATCTGGTCTTCAAAAACCAACTGGGAAGAAACCTTAAGGCCTATATTGATGACATGGTGATAAAAACAAAGGAAAACTCCCACGAGCTCGACGTGGAGGAAACCTTCCAAAACTTGCGCCGCAACAACATGAAACTAAACCCCCTGAAATGTGCTTTTGGGGTAAATGCGGGCAAGTTCCTTGGATTCATGGTAAACCAGCGAGGAATAGAGGCTAATCCCGAAAAAATTCAAGCACTGCTGGACATGAAACCTCCTGCTTGCGTGAAAGATGTACAGAAACTCAATGGTCGCATCACCACACTTGGCCGCTTCATCTCGCGGTCAGCAGAGAGATGCCTCCCCTTCTTCAAAACTCTAAAAGGGGGGAAGAAGCCTGATGAATTTGCATGGAATCAAGAATGCCATCAAGCTTTTGAAGAAGTCAAGACATACCTCGGGCAGCCACCTCTACTCAGCAGCCCGGTGCCCGGGGAAGAGCTTTTTCTATTTTTAGCAGTTACTGATCTGACAGTAGCTGCTGTTCTTGTAAGGGAGGATAATATCTCCAAAAAATGAGTTTATTATGTTTCTAAAGCACTGTCCGCCGTAGAAGGGCGTTATCTTAATATAGAAAAGTTAGCTTACGCCTTGCTTGTATCTGCTCGAAAATTAAGAGCCTACTTTTCTGCACATCCTATAACTGTACTAACTAAGGCCCCGCTTAGAAAGATTTTACACAAACCAGAGTCTTCGGGGAGAATGCTAGCTTGGTCTATCGAACTCACTGAGTTCCAGATCACCTACTCCCCGAGAAAGACAATCAAAGCGCAGGCCTTAGTTGATTTTGTGGTAGAATCATCATTTAAGTTGGCGGACAGCGACCTTGGAAAGAGAAAGCGGGCAGAATCAGAAGAAGCCCCAGATAGCCCGAGCACTGAAAATGTACAGCCAAAAGAGCGCCCGGAAGAAATATGGACTTTATTCGTGGACGGCTCTGCGAGCAGGTTAATTAGTGGAGCGGGCATACTTCTGATCGCACCCTGCGGGGAGAAATTCAAAAGAGCCTTGAGGTTCAAATTCGAAGCATCTAACAATCAAGCTGAGTATGAAGCAATTATAGCAGGCATGGAATTGGCAAGAGACTTGGGAGTTCAGAATATAGAGATCAACAGTGATTCTCAGCTCATAGTTAATCAAATTAGGGGAGAGTATGATACTATCAACCCAGTGCTAACTCAGTACTGCGGGCTTGCAAAAACCCTCATCAAAAATTTCACCTACTATGAGCTGAACCAAGTCATGAGAGAGGATAATGTGGAAGCAGACCTCCTCTCCAGAATAACCGATCAAGAAATTGTTGAATTAGAGACAGATTGCCAGATTGAGTTCATGGAAAGACCTGCTATAGATCGAGTTCAGATAAACAATATTGAGGATCAAGTAAGGGACTGGGTAGATGAGATCAAGGATTACATCGAGAAGCAGACCCTCCCCGAGGATCCAGTAAGGGCTAGAGCCATCAGAACGGTGTCCGTGAAATACCTCGTCCTTGATGGGGTACTTTTTCGACGATCATTCACCAAGCCTTTGCTCAGATGTGTCAAAACTCACATGGTCACCAACTTACTCTATGAAGTCCATGAAGGAGTTTGTGGCGGACATCCAGGTGCTCGCACCCTCTCAGACAAGATCAAATTCCAGGGATTCTTTTGGCCCACAATGAGAAGGGATGCGCAGGAATATGTGAGAAAGTGTGATAAGTGCCAGAGATTTGCGGACATCCCCAGACTACCATCAACAGAGCAGACTTTGGTTGTACCATCGTGGCCATTTGATACGTGGGGGATTGATCTCATTGGGCCATTCCCAACTGCGCGAGGAAACATCAAGTATGCGGTGGTGGCCGTGGATTACTTTACCAAGTGGACAGAAGCCAAGGGTTTAGCCACTATCTCCGAGGAGAATACCATCCATTTTGTCCACGACCACATCTATTGTCGATTTGGGGTCCCCCGAGCAATAATTTCGGACAATGGCCCTCAGTTCTCCGCAAAATTCACTGCTGAATGCGTAAGAATGAAAGTGCAACACCGTAAGTTTGCAGTTGCTTACCCCCAAGGAAATGGTCAAGCTGAGGCCGCGAACAAGCTAGTCCTGACCGCCCTAAAGAAAAACTTGGAGGGGCGAGGAGGACGATGGTTGGACGAACTCCAGATCGCATTATGGGTTGTCCGCACCACAATAAGAAATTCTACAGGAGAAACTCCTTTCTCGCTCACGTATGGGTCAGAGGCAATGGCTCCAGTTGAGGTAGCCCTACCCTCGTACAGAGTCACATACTTTGACGAGTCTCAAAACGAGGCAAACAGAAGGTGTGACCTGGACGATCTCGAAGGAAAGAGAATGCGGGCATATGAAAAAATGGTGAACTACAAGCAGAAAGCGAAAAAGCACCACGACAAAAGAGTAAATAGGAGGAGTTTTTCAGTTGGAGATTGGGTGCTCAGAAGCGTAGAGGTCCAAGGGACCCAACCTGGTTTCAACAAACTGTCCCCGAAATGGGAGGGTCCGTATGAGGTCGCCAAAATAATCAAGGAGGGCACCTACATATTGCGACCAAAGGAAGGAGAAGAGCTTAAGCACGCTTGGAATAGCGATCACCTCAGAAAGTACTTCTTTTAATATCTTTGTAAATTTTGGAAGGAGTATAGACCCCTATATATATATAAGTGTGAAGTTGCCATCAAATTTTGGTGCAAAATAGTCATAACACCTTTCCCACCAGCCTCAAAAGCTGAGGTGGATACCCGCAAGCGGATGCCAGTAGGTTCAAGAGCCAACATATGAGCTCCTACCTACTGATGCGCAACGATCCCTTGAGATCTGCAAGCCTATATGGGTACAAAGATCCATTACGATCCGTACTCGATCGCGGGGAGGATACCCTGTCCTGTCCGCGTGACACCACCAAGAATAAGTGGATATAGATGCCAGCGGGGACAAAGGCCAAGGCCCTAACCCGCTCAGTGCGTGAAGGCCCTCGTTAGGGCCGTTACTCGTATGCCCGTATGTAACAAAGGCCAACATATAAGCCCGCTTACATGATCGCCACAAGACCCTCACAAAAAACTCTAAGGGGTTTTGAATAAAGGGTCAAAAAGCGTGAACCACCAATAAGTGGATACGGATGCCTAAAGGTTAAAGGGCCGCTATGCTAAATATGCTCCTACCTACTGATGCGTAGACTATAGCCTCACGGCCACACTCTGCATGCCCTATGAAGTTAGCTTGCCTTGGCTGCCTTTGACTTACACCACGGCTCCTTGAGAAATTTGGGAATAAGTGTAAATGGATGACAGTGATCAAAAGAGTTTTACAAAGCCAAACAGACAAAGGGGGTTAAGGCCCCAAAGTTTGCCACAAGGCCACACAGACGCGATCACAGACAAATAGGGCTGACTCTCACAAAAAATCCAAGTGATTTTGAATAAAGAGTTAGGAAAACTCAAAAAATACGGGCAAAGGGCCTACTAAGCTTTTGACCGCAGAAGGAGAGTATAAAGTTTAATTGCAAGTCAAAAACGCTAGAGAAAGAGCAAGAATGCAAGTACCAAGGTACTCAAAAATTGCGAACACTCAAAACAGCCTACAAGACAAGCAATTAAGAGAATAGTTACGAAAAAATACTTCTATTAATAATGAGAAAATATTTACAAGGGTCCTACCATCTATTACAACAAGAAAAAACAAAAAGCCTATACTAGAGGAGTTTGGTCCTTGGGGTCCTTGGTGGCCGCACCCTCTGTGCCCGTTTCTGTGGCCGGGGTTGGAGAAGGAAGGTTGTTCACGAGAAGCTCTGTTATGGGGTCAGATGAGGCCTCAGCAGAGACCGGAGTGGGGGCTGCCCGCTGAGGAAAGAGATCACCTATGGCAGGCCCATTTGGAAGAACGCGAGCCAGGGCATCCCCAAGTGATATCGGGTTTTCCCCAAAGCGCAGCTCATCCAGCTCGGCGATCAGGCCAAGGGCAGTTACTTCTGCCATAGGGGGCAAGGAGGCCGCGGCAGACAGCTCCAAGCCCTTGACCTCTTCCTTGGACAGAGGAACTAACGCATGCCCGGGCACGCACTCCGCGTCAGTAGCAACCAGTGAGCCGATCACGGCCAACTCCTGCACGGAAAACTTGCCCATGGCCGCGAAGTTCCGAATCTGTGTCCGGACCCCGGCCTCGTACTGAGCCAAATTCTCAGAGTTGAGCCAGTTCTTAAAGTCTTCGGAGTTTTTATACTCCTCAACCGCTTCCTTGCGGGCTTCAGCCAGCATCCTCTCCCTCTCCAAGTCAAACTGCGTAAGGGGTAGCAGCTTCTCGGAGAGCTCATCCGCCTTGGCCTCCAGGACCTGGACTTGCTTCTGAGTGGCCTCCAGCTTGACCGAGAGCTCGTTATTTCTTTGCTCAAGGTTGAGCTTCTGCCCGCGGAGCTCATCCTGCTGACCCTTTGCCTTTTCCAGGCTCTTCTCCAACTCCGTCACCCTATCCTGGAAACCCTTCAAGTCGGTCTCCTTAGTGGACAGGGCTTTCTCCTTAACATCAAGGAGGGAGTTCAAGGTTCCCACCTTCTCCTGAGCTTGCTCCAGCTCACGAAGCTTGCCTGCCATGTCTTTTGTGTTGTTTTCCAACTCAGCGGACAAGCTGTCGCAGCATTCCCGAAGCCGCATAGCCTTATTGCCCACCTGCGAGGAAGATAGTCAGAAATATGTTGATGCAAAAAGCTAAGTAAAGAGTCAGGCAGAAAGGTCCCTACCTCGGTGAGGTCAATCCCAATATCTCCCATCAAGGCTGACGGGTTCTC
This sequence comes from Adenophora triphylla var. japonica, assembly GCA_022495995.1. Classification (NCBI taxonomy): domain Eukaryota; kingdom Viridiplantae; phylum Streptophyta; class Magnoliopsida; order Asterales; family Campanulaceae; genus Adenophora; species Adenophora triphylla. Next base: position 273,991 of record JAFEMH010003175.1, on the reverse strand, counting down.
CTTCTCCGCCACATTCTGATAAAAATCAGGGGCATAGAGCCTGTTGATAAGCCCGATCCCCACAGCAGAATTGTAGGATGATCGGGCATATAAGTCCACCCCTGTGATAGCGGGCACATCTCCCACCTGCTTCCTCTTCTCCCATGTCTCCTCGCGGGTGGCCAGGGAAGAGATCGGATAGGCTGTCGAGCAGATGGTCCCCGCAATAGGGGGAGCGGTGGTGGAAACGGAGGCAGAGGCGGTAGAGCCCCGAACTTGAGTGTCCCCCACTTTCTGGGACTTGGAGGCCATCTCCCTGTGCGCAAGATCCACATCTCTATCAGTCCTCTTCTTGGACTGCTCTTGGTTATGCCGGAGGCAATAGTGCGGCTTTGGAGAGGGTGCCGGATAGCATGGGGCTGGAGGAGGACCCACAGGGGGTGGAGCGAGATTCCGTGGTAGGGATAACCTTGGGAGCGAGCGAGAGGCTCCCGCTCTTCCTGCTTACCACGGGCACAGTTTTATCCTTGCCCGGGACACCTCCCAATTCATTTTGCCTCCTCAAGGCAGCTTCCCTATTGGCCTTGTTGTTCTTGGCCTTCATCTGAGCAGCACTTAAGGGGGCCATCAGAAGTTATACTCTTCTGGATCTACTCTGGAGGAAAAGAAAAATGGTTAGAAGACAGTTCGAAAAATCAGAGGCAAAATAAATTGGCAACAGTTTTATAAAAGAATCAGAGACCGATGAGTTCGGGAGGATCGCATTCAGCGCCCAGCATACAGGTCTTACAGTCGGCCTCAAACTGATAATGCTCGTGCACCCGCCAATCAGGGTCACGGGGCATAGGCTCTATTTCTACTCTCGGGGCATGTGGGGTGCCCTCCCTGCGAGGAGCCACCCCCGAGTAGATCAAGAGGGGCTCAGACTCAACTATGGAACCCACATCATAAACGGGCTCCTCCCCGCTGTCAAGATAGGTGGCCAGATGTTTCTCTATGGCACAGCGCATCCCGTCGGCAGAGGATGGGTCCGGATAACTACTAGCGGCCACCTTCATCGGGACTGGACTTGAGGGTTTGGAGAAGGGCCAGCCAAACCTAGACTCGATGACCAAGACATCCCTCTGGTTCCATTGGTCAAATTTGTTCGATGGGGGAGAGAAGGTCCGGGTGGAGTAGTTCCTAGCCTTCAAGCTCAGGATGCCACGGCTAATCTGATTCTAGTAATAAGCATAAAGCCCGGCAAGGGTAGGTTCATAGCCCAGGAATCTACAAACAGTTATGAAGGAGACAATAGCCCTGATGGCATTAGGAGTCGGAGTGCGTAGGGCGGCGGCTATTGAACTCCAGGAAGAAGTAAAAGAAAGGGTCCAGAGGCAGCCTCAAGCCATTCTCAAACTGGGCCCCATAGAAAACGCAGGCTCTGTTGTCCTCGCGGACATCTGCTATGGTTTCTGGCCGCAGCTTATCCTTATCCTTCAAATGAACATGCCCAAGGGTGCGGACACGGAAGGAGTTACGGTCAACATTGTACACCTCATAAATCTCCTCCTCCCAGTCAATGGTAGCCACTTCCTTGGCTTTCTTACTGCGGCCACGGCCAGGATTCACTACAGCAGCTGGCCGCTTGCCTTTATTCCGGGCAGGGGCCACAGCTACCTCCTCCTCGGAGTCAGAATCCTCAAAGGCATCCACAATCTCTGTGGTCTCAGCAGCCTTCTTAGAGGTCCCCGCGGCCCTCCTATCCTCAACCTCGCGGTCATCCTCCTCGGTCTCCGAGCTCGTTGAGCCAAAGAGACCTGTGGCATCACCGCAGGCAGAGGTCACTTCAGTCTCATTCTCCCCGCCTCCGGTCACCTCAAAATTCAGAGGCTCCAGCTCCTCACTGCTACTCAGTTCGATTGGGTTAGCACTAGGGGCCCGGGCACAACATTGGGAAAGATGGTACTCAGGGGCAGAACATCTAAAGGTTCATTCAGGTTCCCGGTGCTCGGTGCCTGCACGGCATTGGTTTGATCGAGATCCATTAGTTCACACTTCTCCCAGTCAGTTATTTGGTCGGGGACACGGATCGCTCTTCTCACAAGTTCAACGACGTTCAGAGCCTGATCTCTCTCGCGGGGAAACCTGCACAAAACCCCCCATCACAAAATTTCTTAGCCTACGGGTATCCCCCAACACCAATACGTCACGGTTAAAAATGTACTTCCTCTTGGCCTCCCACAACCGGGGTGGGACGAACGGCCCCCAATCTGCTTTCTCACAGAAATACAAAAAACACCCAAGGGACAGCCTTATCCACCCCAGACCTACCTTCCTAAAAATTCCCCCCGTCCGTTTACAAACGGCGAAGATATCAGGGGTGGTTCCATCTCCTAATTCTATGGGACGGCGGGGTCCAAATTCACGAGTGGTCATTGTTCAAAACCCAGAGAAAGAAAACAGAAAGAGATGAAGAAGAAACACCCCAACAATTACTTACGAAGAAAAGCTTGAGGGTTGGATTCGAAGAACACTAGCACAGGATTCGCAGCGAAAATTCTCTCTCTAAGCTCTTTGAAGGTTGGGGAACGGTAAAAAGGGTTTGAGGTTTAAGGGTTTGGTATTTATAAGGCCTACCTATACGGGTTAACCCGTTAACCCGTATTAATTAGCCCACAAACCGTTCCTCGAACCCTGAACCGTCTCCAACGTTTGAAATATTTGAAAATTCTGCCGGTTAAACATTTATTACCCCTCTCAGATGATTGACACGTACCCCTGTACGTACAATGCCCCGTCTTTTCATCTTCCAAGGGGCCCACTTGATTAACCGGGAGGCACAGCATGCAAGGGGCCACGTGTCTCTCACTGGTGCCTCCCGAACGTCCCCATAAGCCCATGGGGCGAAGCAACTACCAACAAAAACGCCAACACTCGTGCTCGCTCGAGGAGTGATCTGGACAACCCGAGCTTCTAGTAGCTCCTCACTCAGACCATAAATAATCACACTTGGAGCTAGGGGCCATTGATGAGCTCGGATCTACTGGACCGAGCCCGCGCTCGGTCTGGTCCAAGGAACCAGTGACGTGGCAGTTCCTAGACCGCTGGGGGGAAGACCGCGGACAGATAGGCCCTTGAGGTCAAGACCGCATCCCTCCCCGCATTATCCCTATCAAAGATCGCAGGGATCCTGGCCACTGGATCAGTGCCCGCAGGAGGCATGACCACATCTTCCGTGCCCGCGTCAAATGCCTTTGACCGTGGCCACGATGTTGACCGCGGGCACATGTCTGCTTCCCGGTTAATATCCAGCCTTACTGAGCAAGTTAGCTTACTGGCTCTGACATGCAAGTTTCCGGCTCCCCCATCACGCATTTAATGCGGCTCAGTCAGGCGCCTACTATTTCATTTAATGCGCCAAGCCATCTACACGGCTCATGTCCCTTTCAGCCATGTCCCCTTGACAGTCAATGTTCCCTCCCTGACATGGCCAATTAGCTGCGGACACGTGTAGCTGGTCAAATACCAAAGTGCCCCCTAGGGCTGATCTCATTGCTTACATCAACAAGCACCTCTCCATTGCCTATAAATAGAAGACCTTTGTCCCCTTGGGCAAGGTAAGTTCCAAATATATTGAGTAAGCCCTATTACTCTTAAAACCCTACACACACACACTCCAAGGTATTCAAAGCCTTATTATCTCAGTATTCTTACTCTCACACCTGAGGGCCTGAGTTGGAGTAACATCCAACTTTGACCTTAACGGTGCTTTTCTGTGTTGTGATCTAGGTACCTCAAACCACTAAATATATCCAGCCAGATATCCTTGAACCGCTCCTGACTCTGAAAAGCTTGGCGTCATCAAAGATAAATGTAGTTGTTTTTATAGTCAGTTGCCTATGGTCCTTTCGCTCAGTTATGCGCTTTTGGATTTGATTCATGGTTATTTCTGCTGGTTTAAGCATCTATTTTGAGATTGAGCTTGTCTATTTTGAGGGTTTGTTTCTATTGTGTCAGGTGCCTTTGTGTGTGTGTGTCTGCTCGTGTTGATCTCTGGGTTGTTTCTTTCTGTGAGCCAATTTCGGTATTTAATGTATTCTGATAGCCTAGATTTGTTAGCCATTGCCAGGTTGTTGTCTCCATCATATCAGATGGAGCCATAGACTCCCTATTTTTTTGGCTTGAGGATATGGAATAAAGCAAATGGCTCACTAAAATGTCCACGCTTATTATGAAGCATCAGTCCGTCCATGCAATTCTCTATTAAGGATATTAAGGAATCTCCTCCTAAAGTTTCCTAAAGTTATTTGTTTGACTTTCTCTAGATTATTCCTTGTCAATATCCTCATGTATTTAGATTAGACAACTAAATATTTGTATTGTGATTAGAATAAGGAAACTCCTTTTCCTTATTAGAATAGGATGATTAGAATAAGAAAACTCCTTCTCCTTATTTGAATAGGATGATTAGAATAAGGAAACTCCTTCTCCTTATTAAAATAGGACTCTCTCTTGTATATATATTATGAGTTTGTGAATAAACAACCTAAGAATTTTCTAATTCTCACATGGTATCAGAGCTACAAAGATCCATAGCCTAAACCTCTTCAAAAATCCGGCAGCCCCTCCTCTCTATCCCTATGGCCGACTCCCCCTCCTCCACCAATACCCTCCCCACCACCGCCTTCACCGCCCAAGCCCTCCCATCACCCACCCATAACTCCTACCATACCTCCAATCCTTCTCCTTCCTCCCATAGACCCTCACCCTTCCCCTATAAGGGCAAGTGCCAATATTATAGTACCATTGGTCATATCCTAGCCCAATGTCGTCAATTCAAACGTGACCACCCCACCGTAAATTGCTCCTCTCAACCTCGCCGATATCGAAACTCAAACCCCAACCACCAAAAACCCCAAGCCCACTCAACCGCCCACCATAGTCCCTCTCCCCCTCCCTCTTGGCTTATTGATAGCGGTGCCACCAACCACATCACTAATGACCTCTCCAACCTAGCCTTACACACACCCTATAATGGCAGTGACGACGTCATTATCGGAGATGGTTCCTCTCTTCCTATCTCTAACATAGGTTCATTCTCTGTCTCCACATCCTCTCCCCCTCTTCTTTTCAATCATGTCTTACATGTTCCTCTTATCACTCGTAACATTCTCTCTGTATCTCAATTTTGTCGTGACAATAATGCCATTATTGAATTCTCACACTCGTCTTTTCTCATTAAAGACAAAGCTACGAGCCAAACCCTTATCCACGGAGACCTTGAGGATGGCGTCTACATTTGGCACCCTCCGCCCATTCAAGCTCATTCAAGCGTCATCTCTTCGCAATTGTGGCATCATAGATTAGGCCATCCCGCTCCCCCTATTCTTAGTCTACTACGTAGCAAATTTCATTTATCTATTTCCTCTAGTTTATCTCCGTGTAATTCTTGTTTCATTAACAAAAGCCACAAACTATCATTTGCATCCTCTTCTCTAATTTCACATGCTCCTCTAGATCTTATATTTTCTGATGTGTGGACTTCTCCAGTTTATTCCCTTGACAAATTTAAATACTATGTCATCTTTGTTGACCACTTCACCAAATACATTTGGTTCTACCCCCTAAAACACAAATCTGACACCTACAACACATTCCTTCGTTTCAAAACACTAGTCGAAAAATACTTCCAACGTCCTATCATCCAAGTCTACTCCGATAACGGGGGTGAATACCTCAAACTCACACCCACTCTGGCTCAAAACGGTATCACTCATCTCACCACTCCACCTCACACTCCTGAACATAATGGGTATGCCGAACGTCGTCACCGTCACATTGTTGAAACGGGTCTCACCCTTCTCTCCCATGCCAACCTACCCCTCACCTTTTGGCCCTATGCTCTCACCACTGTCACTTATCTCATAAACAGAATGCCTACCCCCACCCTCAGCAATGATTCCCCCTACCTTCGCCTATTCCATTCCCCTTCAAACTACACCAAATTATGAAGCTTTGGTTGTCTCTGTTATTCTTGGCTTCGCCCTTATATCCCCCACAAGCTAGCCCCTAAATCCATTCCATGTATCTTTGTTGGTTACTCACCCACGCAAAGTGCGTATTACTGCCTTGATCGCACCTCCCATCGAGTCTACACCTCCCGCCATGTCCGTTTTGTTGAAAACACATTTCCCTACACCTCCCTCACCTCCATTCCCCCCATTGCCTCCGCACCCCCTCCCTCTAATTGGCACACTCTATTTCTCCCTGTCCTAAACACTACACCCTCTATTCAACCAACACCCAATCTCCCCACCCCTCCCCCTACCCACCCCCTCTCAAACCCTCCCACCCCTAACCATCCATTACCCTCCAGCCAGCCCGAAAAAACCCACGCCGAACTAGAAAACCCGCGCGATCGCCCCCCAGATTCTTGCGATCGCCCCTCCCTTCCAGAAACTTTGTGCGATCTCCCCCCTCCCCCGCGCGATCGCCCCCATACCCAGCAGCTCCGTCCCCCCTCCTACCCGCACCATCATCACCCGGCTGTCTCATGGTATCACCAAACCCAACCCCAAACACGCTAACCTATCCCTACTCCCCTCACCTACAAGCCTTCCTACCACCACCAAACAAGCTCTCTCTATCCCACACTGGCGTAATTGTAAGTGCTCCAATTTGAGTTGTTAGTATTTTCGTTAGAAAATTAACGAAAGCCCTAACATTCCTAACATTTCTAACAATTATAACAAAGCAAGGGTAAAGTAGGCATTGCTATTTAAGGTTAAACCAAGAAAAGAATCTTAAAAAGAAAAGAAATTGTAAAATACCCGAATTGGCAAGCTGAAAAACACAGCCAGTTTGAATAATTTGAAAAATATTCCTCCTGTCCAAAGCCTGCACTGCAGCAGATGAACAGTGCACGCCTACGACCCTGTCCGCGCGGACATCTTTGTATCTCCCAGAGGGCTATAAATTGAACCCTCCTCTCTCAGTTTACACAACACAATCCACTCACAGAAGCTAAACTCTGGCGAAAAACAAAGAGAAAACAGTGGGAATCCTTAGATTTCCACCATTTTCTCTTGAGTCTTTCCCAATCTCACTCCAAACACTCTCAAATCACTCTTAAACATACACAAGCTCAAGCTTAAATCAACACCAAAGAGGAGGATTAGAGAGAAAATATAGAGGACTTAAGTGTTATCTACTTGTTTTCTCTTTGACCAACTCTATCATCAAACACTCTCTAAACACATTCAAGTCTTGATACTCCTCAAGCCAAGCTCCAAATCAAGGAAGATAGGGTTAAACCATCATTGGTAAACCCTCCTTCTTTAAACCCTAAGTCTCTCTCATCCATGCATGCATCTCAAGCTTTAAAAATGTAGTTTGTTCATCAACTTGGTGTTCATCTTTGCTTGACCTAAAAATGTAGTCACCTTGGAATAAATTTCCATGGATGACCATTTAAAAGGTCCAAATTACTTCTTACTCACTTAAAAGTGCTTTTCCTCAAAATCATTCACTCAAAAGTGTTTTCCAAAAACCATTTTCATACATAAAATCTCATTTTCAAAGGATAAAATTCCCCTTCCCAAGCAAATGAAATGCTTAAGTCCTAATGTACCCTAAGGGGGCGTTTGGTTCGGTGGAAAAAAAGTGAAGGAATGGAATTGTCAATGGAATTGAATTCCTTAAGGAATTGGAATGGAAAAAAACTGGTCAACCCCTCCGTTTGGTTGACACGGAATAGAATGGAATTGTCATTCAATTCCTTGGGAAATCATGTTTGGTTTGAAAATATAAATTATAGGAATGGAATGAAAGCATATAAAATGACCAATTTACCCTTTTTTTAAAAAAAAATTTGGAAGGGGAGGTTGGGGGGGTAGGTAGGGGGTATGTACCCTAATGTACCCTAAGGATGGCTTGATCTAGTAGATCACCACTAAAATGTCTAGTGACTACTAATCAAAGCCTAAGGAAATGGGGACAAGCATGGATGCAAAACCCCCTTTAAAATCACACTTTTCTTAAAGAACATCTTGCTGTCCAGTAGCATTGTTCTAACACCTCAGTCCATTGTCTAAATTTTTGGACACAGAAGAACTTGGAATTGGGTGTTGACTACAAAATACCTTTTGTAGCCAACACCTGTAGAATTCCAGAAATATTTTTACTTTATTTTTTTCCTGAGTAAAAATCCCTTTTTCAAATTATCTTTCAAAGTTCAGTTCATCAGTCTCTGGAAATCCAGATTTCACATCTGAGATTTCCAGAAGGTTTTGGTCCATCAAATCATCTCCAAATGGAAAAATCCTTTGTAGAAACCTTATTTAAGGTGTTTTGAACAACTTTCATTCTCTGACTTTCCCCAGATTTTGAAGCTTTAAAACCCTTAAATCCATTTTAAAATCAAGTGTCCACTGCCTTTTTCATTCTGGCAGAATTGATTTCCAACTTCAAGGAGTCTTTTGAGTGTCAAAACTCAGCCCTAAAATCACACCAAAAATCATGGGATTTGTTCAAAGTCTTACAAAGAGTTCCCAATTTTTACTTTTCAGTTTGAAGTTATTTTGGCCAAAGAAACACACACACACACACAAATGGTTTTTAAGCTTGGAAGACTCATTTTACGAGGCACTTCGGGTGAACACTAACGTTCTTCCCGGAGCGTAACGTGACCTCCGAACCCAAATCTCTAATCTCGGGCATTTTTCAAAGTTTTGGCCCTTAAAACAAAAATGGCGTGGCGACTCCGTGTTTTTTCGATTTATTTTCAAAGAAAAGAAAAATACCAATCTTTCGAAAAATGGCAACATCGTTACAGTGGCGACTCCGCTGGGGAAAGAATTAAGTTTTATCTTTTCAAAAAAAAAAAAAAAGCTTTTTGTGGGTCAAGCTTCCGTCCCGGCATTTGAAACCGTTTGTTGTGTGTGTGTGTGTGTGTGTGTTGGTTTTTCACATTTTTGTGTTATTTTGGTCGCCTCGGAAAAAGTCAAAATTTTGACTATCGAACCCGTTGCCTTGAATTTTGAATTATGTGCTCATGTGCTTATGTGTTCATTTGCTTTAAAAAAAAAAGATTTTCAAAAAAAAATTTCAAAAAAAAAAGAAATTCAAAAAAAAAAATCATTTTCAAATTTTTGCATGCATCATACTTTTTAAGACACATGCGAAATTTCTATTTTACTCAGAAAAAGAAGATAGACTGCTTGCACACTACGCGCACTTGGCCTTACACTGCACACTACGTCCCTAACCCGGGAAAATCCCTGTAGCGGCCCGTTTGGTCTTATTACGTCTCTCGGTGCAAGCACGGGACTACCCAAACATCCCATGGAGCCTCGTGTCGACCATGCACTTGTCCGTGACACACTTTGTCCGAGACCCGGTTGGTTTTAGTCCAGTGCTGTGTCATGCCTGTACGTGTATAGACCTTTCCTTTCAAGCCTTAGTCGGCTTACCAAGTCAATATCTTTCGGGACCCTAATCGGTCGAAGTCTGCCGGTTTTCCGTCACGGGCTTTGACCGGATATTGATCGGCACCTTGACTTTGACTGATCGGCGCACAAATTATACATCGACTCCCAAAGATGACACTGAGTCATCAAGAATTAACGATTATTCCATGCCTAATTACGGCTTAACTGACAGCAGGTCAAGATCAATTGTGGACATTTATCAGTCCGAACCATGCCGATTTTTCGTCGAGCTCTCGGACATGATCTTGACTTTGACGTCAGCTTTGTCCGTAATTTACATCGAATGCTCGTTAAGACTCGATTACCCGCCAGACTTTTAGGATCGTTTTTCTTTCCGGTCGGTGGGACCCGCTTGCCCTATAGGACCCTCGCTCGGGGCTGTCCGCCCTGGGAAGTCGAAATACAGGTGAAATACGAGGGGCTTATAGACGTAGTGACAGGGCCCACTGATCCAGGATCCAGAGTAGTTTGAGAAAAAGAAGAGCAATCTTTTCCAACCGCTTAGGTTAATAAAACGTGTTTTAAGTAAAATAACTGCATGTTGCATGAGCCCAAAGCCCAAACACCTACCCTCCTTCACTCCCAGACATCTGAAACCTCGTGTCTTTCCCCCCCGCAGCTCCGCACAAAGCTTGGTTTCGGGCACCGGGTCACCGTTTGATCAGTTGGGAAGAGTCAAGCGCATCGTCAGCTTCACCGTTTGTTCCGACTCCGGGTTTCAGAATGTCTGCATCAGCTGGTAACGACGGGGATAACACCACTCCGCCTCCTGGGACTCCTCAAACAGAACAGCAGTGGAATCAGTTAGCCGAGCAGATGAGAGTGCGATAAGAAGCACAGCTGAATAGCCTTATGGAGGCTATTAAGAGCCATGGTTTGGCCGCCAACCTTAACCCCGATGGCACTTTCACCGTGGAAGAAGAGGAAGACCTTAATCCTAATCTTGGTCGCCCCGACTACTCCAAGATGCCACCACCAACCTCCTACGGTACTACTACCAGAACCCATGCTCCTCGATCTCTGGGTCAGACCACTGGATCTATGCAGCCTGACGGGACGAGCCAGTTCCCAGTTCCTCAGTGGGGACAAAATCAGTACGGAATGTCTTCTCATGGTTGGGGGTACCTCGGAATGCCACAGCAAATTGGAATCCCACCTCAATTTGGAACCGATCAATCCGGGCCTTCGCAGCAACAGTTCAAAGTGCCACAACAACAGTTTGGAATGCCCCCACAGTCTGGTTCGGGGCCACAGTCAGGAGCCCCTCCTCAGAATGATGCTAGCTTAGCTGCTCCTAACACAGTTTTCATAAATCCATTTCTCACTCAGGCTTCGATGGGTTACCAAGCCTCCATCCCGGTTTCATCAGAATCACCCGGACCACAGTGCCCCCCGGGTTATACACCATCGCCACAGCCAGCCATGCAATTCAACAACCAGGGACAGTAGCCCGCACTTAAGCCTACTTATGGGCCTCACTCCGGAAATCCGAGCTATCCGGCTACCTCAAGTCTGCCTCCACCTTCTCTGCCAATGGGAAGCCAACAGCAAGCCGCTGGGTTTTATCCCTTTGCCCAAGCTCCTACCTACACTCCCCAGGGTAATTTGGGCCAAGGACAAGTTTTCACCTATGCTCCGGGATATGGTATCCCTTCCACCAGTGTGCCGCCAGTGGTAACTCCTCTCTCCAGCTCAGTCACTGGTTTAGACGCTATGGCTCCACCACAGGACCCTCACCTGGCCTGGTTCATGGAACAACACAAGGAGATGAAAGCACAAATTGCTGAATTGACTGCTAAGAAAGCTGCCTTCCGGCTTGCGGACCCGGACTCCATTGTACCCCTGCCCCACAAGTTTGTGATGCCTAATCTAGACCTGTTTGATGGGACTGCATGCCCGAAAACTCACCTGGATACATACACTTTGGCAATGAAGGCTAAGGGATGCACAAACCAGCAGTTGGTTGACTACTTCAGTCTCTCTTTGAAGTCAGGGGCTTTGAAATGGTTCTTTCGCTTAAAACCCGAGCCCAGGGCTACATGGGACCAGATCACTAGTGCTTTCATAGAGAAGTACAAAGCTAACTTGGAATGGGAAACAAACAGAGTTGACCTGCAGACAACAATGCAGCGCCCTGATGAGAATATTGGGGATTTTTATAAAAGGTGGAACTTAAAGCTCACTGAAATGGCCATTCCTCCCTCTGACGAGGAGCAGTTAGACATCTTCCAGTCGTGCTTGAAGCCGCATTTGAGAACTTCCCTCAGTCACTTCCCCTACTCAGACTTACGAGCAATGGTCAATTCCGGGGCTAAATTTGAGAGGGCTTACAACCAACAGCAAGTTGTTCCACCTACTTACAGATACAGAGCTTTTTCCTCCAACGCTGCTCCTGCCCAGCCCAAAGGTAAAGAAGTAATTAGCTATACGGGACAGGACTGTAACAATGCCACTTCCTTTGTTCCCAAGAAACCTGATGCATCCAGATCTCGGCTCCAAGGCTGGGGGAACCTTGGGATGCCTTTGAGTGACATCTTCAGAGGTTTGGTAAAAGAAGGTTTGCTCCGGCCTTTAGAAAATTATCAGCCCAGAAACCCCAATGCTCCTTTGGATACCTCCAAGCATTGTGCCTTTCATCAGTACCATGGGCACCTGACAGATGATTGCGTCCCACTGAAAAAGGCAATCCAAGGGTTGATTGAGCAAGGGAGGTTAGAGGTGCCTGAAGGGCCTAATACTATCAATAACCCGTTCCCTAGAAATAACAACATGAGCGTCAACATGGTCGAGTTTGGTGATTCAAGACTTGCGGGCACAATGGAAGTTGAGATCAATGAACCAGTCATCGCAGGCAATGAAGATGGCTGGATTGAGCAAGGGATTGCCAAAGAAATCCTGGTGGAAAGATCTGCAATAGCTCCCATCTCCAGCGTCGAAGAATAGATGCATGGTCCAACAGCAAAGAGCGGCTAGACTAGGGGCTACCTATCTCGAAAATAGTCTTTTAGTCAACCTCCGTAGGTTCTAGTACTTCTCTTTCACCTAAGTCATTCCTGGACATTTGTCGTTGTAGTCCATTTTGGACATAGTAGTTAAATCTCTAACTTTTATATAAGTCTTTTTTCTTTTCTTGCTAGACTCGAGACATCACTTGCGCACCCACGTTACACTTAATTGAAATGGTTTTATCCTAGATGATCACTTGTGCTGCTCAACCACTAATTCTTTGAAATGATTAATATTCAAATTAATTGGAGTGAGAAAATCAATTGATATCCTTCTCAAATTGGGGCTTACCAACTCCCCATCTTGCATCTCATATGCTCACATCATCCTCGTCATTTCGTTGCTCGATGAATTTGCACGGATCTTTTCTCATTTAAAGCTTAAGCAAGCAATGAGGACTTAATCTTGTTTAGGTCATCCGGTGGGGATTGCGGTTGAAGCCTCTCACCCATAGGAAAACCATTACCTCACCCTGCTAAACAATACCCTTTCATTTCAAGATCGACATGTTTTGAAACCCCATTTAGCCATCACCTTTGCTCCTTGCCAAGAGAAGTCCAAGCAATGCCAAAAAAGTTAGCTTCGAGAGCCGGCAATGCAAGGAAAGATAAACCTCAACTCCCTAAAGAGACCTTCCAAGTTATCAAAAGAAGGATTTTAAATCCTCACAACTCAGCAAGGATCCTCAACGTCTCAGGAGGCTCTTAAAAAAAATAGAAAAGTTCAAGCAAGAACTTCAAAAAAAAAAAAGGACTGTCGATCCTCACAATTCAGTAAAAGTCCCCGACTTCTCAAGAAGTTCTCCAATGATCAAAAAGGAGCCTGAATTCTCGCAAGTTCGCAAAAAGTTGTCAATAGCTTGGATATTCCTCTCACCATCACCTTAAATCAATCCCGAGCCATCATCTCAATTTTAGAGGATATTCCCATTACCTTGATCAATCACAAGCCATCCTCTCGCTTTTAGAGGATATTCCCGTTACCATTACCCTCGCCTTTGGCCAAAGTCAAAATTTGACCTCTCATTCTTAGAGGTAATCAATCTTCCCCGCCATAGATTTCCCAAACACATCCCTGCAAGCTAACCTCTCATCTTTAAGAGGTTCAGTCAGCAAAAGGCCCAGCCGACCTCTCACTTTAAGAGGTCATAACTTCCAAAATTACCCGATGGCCGATCAAAGTCCGGAAACCCAGCTGCAATTCCTATTGGATAGCAATTTCATCATAATGTCTTTAAGATCTAAATCAAATTAATGCTTCATTGCTTGCTTAAATTGGAATCTAATCCATCTTGGTTCAAAATTATCAATCAAAGATTGTGCAAATTCAAATCTGATTCATGTGAGCATAATTCATTTCTACTCCACAAACACTTGTCGTGGATGTCCCACTGGGGCTTCGCATTCGTGTCTTTCATGGACACTCTAAGGGGATATGTTATTCGAATCTCCAATCCTCAAAATCCTCAAAAGGACCTCAAAATCTTGAATTTTAACATTCATTCTCTCTTCATTCGGGATAAGCCTGAACTACGGCGACCTGAGCTCTTCATAATGGAGGGAACGTAGGCAACCATAATTGGTCCGGTCGAAATCACAAACAAATCTCGAAAAAAAAATCTGGTCTCATCAAGGATTGTCCCTATACACTTTCCATCCTTCCGAGCTCGATTCTCGATATCAGTTGGTTTTCTCCTCATGATTAATCAAAATATTTGTTCATATCAGATTTAGTGTTTGAATAACCCGAACATCAATAAAGGGTTTTAAGCAGCTTTGTGATCATCACGAATAAGACAAGTTTTCAAGTGTCTCGACAAGTCTTCTCTTTCTACATTATAGGAAGATAGAGCCAAACACTATTTTTCTGTCAGCAGGGGCTTCCATACACGTTCCTGTGACGATGTTGAAATTTTCCAACTCGCGGAAAAAATTCGATTTTTCGTTTCTTTGAAAATCAAATAAAAACCGGAAAAACGGAGTCGCCACGCCATTTTTGTTTTAAGGGCCAAAACTTTGAAAAATGCCTGAAATAAGAGATTTGGGTTCGGAGGTCACGTTACACGCCGGGAAGAACGTTAGTGTTCACCCGGAATGCCTCGTAAAACGAGTCTTCCAAACATTTAAAATCATTTGTATGTGTGTGTGTGTATGTGTGTGTTACTTTGGCCAAAATAAATTGAAACTGAGAAAAGTAAAAATTGGGAATTCTTTATTAGACTTTGGACAGATCCCATGATTTTTGGTATGATTTTTGGGTTGAGATTTGGTACTCAAAAGATTTTTGGAAGTTGAAAACCATTTCTGCCAGAATGAAAAAGGCAGTGGACACCTGATTTTGAAATAGACTTTAGGGCTTGAAAACTCCAGAATCTGGGAAAAGTCCTAGAATGAAAAATGTTCAAAACACCTTACATAAGGTTTCTGTAAAATAACTTTTCATTTTGGAGATGATTTGAGGGACCAAAACTTTCTGGAAATCTCAGATGTGAAATCTGGATTTCCAGAGACTGATGAACTGACCTTTAAAGGAAAATTTGAAAAAGGGAGTTTTACTCACGTAAAAAATAAAGTAAAAATATGTCTGAAAAGCTATGGATGTTGGCTAAAAAAGTATTTTGTAGTCAACACCAAATTCCAAGTTCTTCTATGTCCAAAAAATTAGACCATGGACTGAGGTCTTAGAAAATTGCTACTGGACAGCAACTTCTTCTTGAAGAAAAACATGATTTTAAAGGGGGTTTGGCATCCATGCTTGTCCCCATTTCCTTAGGCTTTGATTAGTGATCACTTGACATTTTAGTGGTGAATCAACTATATCAAGCCATCCTTAGGGTACATTAGGACTAAGCACTTCATTTGCTTGGGAAGGGGGGATTTTATCCTTTGAAAAAGAGATTTGATGTATGAAAATAATTTTTAGGGTTTTGAAAATGTGTTTTCTTTGCAAGTAAGTAAGAACACTTTGAAAACAATGTTGATCCTTGTAGAAGATCATCCATGGAGATGAACTTCCATGGTGATCTTCTTGGATCTAAGACAAGAAGATGAACAAACTACATTTTGGAGTTTGAAAATGCATGCATGAATGAAAGAGTTTAGGGTAAGGAGAAGGAGGGTTTACCAATCTTCTTTGTGTTTTGAGTTTTAGGCTTGAATGTAAGAGTGTTTGAGGCTTGAATGTAAGAGTGTTTGAGTGAGTGTGATTTTGGGTGAATAGTTGAGAAAAAGGTGACAATTCTAGAGAATTCTCACTGTTTTCTCTCTATTTTCGCCAAGGTACAGTTGTGAAAAATGTTTTTTTTTCCTTTTTTTTTCTGAGACTGGAGGGCTCAATTTATAGCCCTCTGAAAATTGCAATACCATCCGCGCGGAGGGTTCCTGCAGCGTGCACTGTTCATTAATTGCAGCTGCAGGCTTTGGACACAAAGAATATTTTTCAAAAAAATCAAACTGGTTATGTTTTTCAACTTACCAGATTCGGATTTTTCCATTTCTTTTGCTTTTTGAGATTCTTTTCTAGGTTTAACCTTAAATAACAATGCCCACTTTACCCTTGCTTGGTTAGAAAAGTTGGGAATTGTTAGAAATGTTAGAAATGTTAGGACTTTCGTTAATTTTCTAACGAAAATACTAACAACTCAAATTGGAGCACTTACAGTAGCCCCTCGGCGACGGCGCTTTCGAAGGAAGCGGGGTCGTCGATAAGAGTAAGGCTCCATATTTGACAGGATGATCAAGTGATCGAGTGGCTGAACCTAATGATAGGCTACCTACGTATCCTTAAGAGGAATCAAGCCAGTCGGGTCTTTGACCCTGGAGATGATGGCATTTTAGGTGCCTCGAACCTTGAAGATGATGGCTTTTTAGGTGCCTCGGACCTTGAAGATGGCATTTTAGGTGCCTCGAACTTTGATGATGGCGTTTTAGGTGCCTCGAACCTTGATGATGGCGTTTTAGGTGCCTCGAACCTTGATGATGGCGTTTTAGGTGCCTCGAACCTTGATTTGAAATGGCCTTTCGGTGGACTTTGTCTGCTGCCGAAGAAGAGGGTGACCGTTTTGGTCGAGTGGCTGGACCTAATGATAGGCTACCTACGTATCCCTAGTGGGAATCAAGCCCTTTCGTAGTTAGAGATCTACTCGAGATTCCGCTGGCTTTTGGGATTCCGTTAACTTCGCTGGGGATCTTGTTAGCCTTTGCTGGGGAAAAATCAGACGTATTCGTCGGAGAAATCGGCCTTACGTTTTACTGTCGGGGATGAAAATGAGGAAAGAAACGGGGTTCCGTTAATTTCGGGATTCCGTTATCTTTCTCGGGGAAATCGGACTTACGTTTGACTGCCGTTGAGGAAATTGATGAAAGAAACGGGATTTCGTTAACTTTCTCGGAGAGATCGGACTTACGTTTTACTGCCGAGGAATGATTTTGATGAAAGAAACGGGGTTCTGTTAACTTCCGTTGAAGAAATCGGTCTTACGTTTTACTGCCGTTGATGATTTTGATGAAAGAGACGGGATTCCGTTATCTTTCTCGGGGAAATCGGACTTACGTTTTACTGCCGTTGAGGAAATTGATGAAAGAAACGGGATTCCGTTAACTTTCTCGGAGAGATCGGACTTACGTTTTACTGCCGTCGAGGAAATTGATGAAAGAAACGGGATTCCGTTAACTTTCTCGGAGAGATCGGACTTACGTTTTACTGCCGTTGATGATTTTGATGAAAGAGACGGGATTCCGTTATCTTTCTCGGGGAAATCAAACTTACGTTTGACTGCCGTCGAAAGATTTTGATGAAAGAAACGGGATTCCGTTAACTTTCTCGGAGAGATCGGACTTACGTTTTACTGCCGTGATTGAAATTGATGAAAGATACGGGATCCCGTTTCTTTCTCGAGGAGATCAGACTTACGTTTTACTGCCGTCGAATGATTTTGATGAAAGAAACGGGATTCCGTTAATTTTCTCGGAGAGATCGGACTTACGTTTTACTGCCGTTGATGATTTTGATGAAAGATACGGGATTCCGTTATCTTTCTCGGGGAAATCGGACTTACGTTTGACTGCCGTGATTGAAATTGATGAAAGATACGGGATTCCGTTAACTTTCTCGGAGAGATCGGACTTACGTTTTACTGCCGTGATTGAAATTGATGAAAGATACGGGATCCCGTTTCTTTCTCGGGGAGATCGGACTTACGTTTTACTGCCGTCGAATGATTTTGATGAAAGAAACGGGATTCCGTTAATTTTCTCGGAGAGATCGGACTTACGTTTTACTGCCGTTGATGATTTTGATGAAAGAGACGGGATTCCGTTATCTTTCTCGGGGAAATCGGACTTACGTTTGACTGCCGTCGAATGATTTTGATGAAAGAAATGGGATTCCGTTAACTTTCTCGGAGAAATCGGACTTACGTTTGACTGCCGTTGATGATTTTGATGAAAGAGACGGGATTCCGTTATCTTTCTCGGGGAAATCGGACTTACGTTTGACTGGCGTCGAAATATTTTGATGAAAGAAACGGGATTCCGTTAACTTTCTCGGAGAAATCGGACTTACGTTTGACTGCCGTTTGATGATTTTGATGAAAGAAACGGGATTCCGTTATCTTTCTCGGAGAAATCGGACTTACGTTTGACTGCCGTCGAATGATTTTGATGAAAGAGACGGGATTCCGTTATCTTTCTCGGGGAAATCGGACTTACGTTTGACTGTTGTGAAGCTCTTTTGAAGAGGGGGTTAACTTTGGTTAACTCTGTTAAGTTGAGGACTAAACTGCAGAGTCCTGAAATTTTAAAGGGCAAAAGGGTCATTTTGACCCTTCAAAACCATCCGCGCGGATCAGGTTGAAAGTCAAATTGGTTTAAATGAGGGCCAACACCCTTTCTTCTTCTTCCCCACAACTTTTCCAGTTTTCCGAGAGAGAAAGAGAGAAAAACGCAAAAACCGCCATTGTTGGTCCTAGGAGCTCCGAAATCTTCCGATTTTCTTCGATTTTTGAGCAATGGAACACGGGGGAGTCGCTGTTCAAGGCCAAGGACGTGTCCCGGTCGCGGAGAGGCGATTAGAACTCGTCCGAATGAGGAGGCACTATTCTCTTTCGCAATCGATTGCGGAGGAGCCATACCCCGATGCGTGGCAACATTGGGCCACTGATCCGAGTCTCCGAACGGTATGCTTCGAATCTCTTCACTTTTTTTTGTTGATTTCTTGCTTGAAATAGATTTTGTGATTGATTTATTTTTTTTTTGAATATCCGAAAATTGTGATGCTCTTGGCCTTGGATTTTGATTTTGATGCTTTGCATGTTGTAATGAGTATATGGGTAATGCATTTTATTTGAAAAAAGAATGGGCATTTTGCCAAAAAAAAAATAATTTAAAATTCGAAAATTGCATTTTTTTTTTAAATTCAAAAATTATGTTTTTTTTTTTTTGACAGTGAAATTGGATTTTTGATGATTTGCATGTTGCAATGTGTTTGAAAAGAGTGGGCATTTTGCCAAATTTTTTTTTTTGAAATATGAGATGATGATTTGCCCAAATTCGGGACGGATTATTTTTTTGTTGAATGTAGGATTCTTGCAATGTGACGTGAATGATATGAATGATATGAATGCATTTTTTTTTGTGAGAATGTGATTTTCTGTGAAAATGGGACGGATTTTTCGTTCCCTTTGATTGAATGAATGATTTGAAAAAATTGTTTATGTATGCTATTTCATGAAAAATGGGAAGGAGTTTTTATTTCCGTCGACTCGATGTATGAATGAATGAATGAGTGGTGATTGTTTGAAAACTCTTTTCCTTTGTGCAAGAAAAATGGGGCTAGGTTCATTGTATGCTGTTATGCTGCCGAATTTTCTTCAAAATTTTATGATGCATGTGTATGCTCTCTCTTTTTTTTCTTTTTTTTTTGAATGCAAAATTTTGAAACTTTTGACATTTTTGTTTCCCTCTCTTTTTTATTGCAGGGTGGAAACAATTTCGTGACGGAGCAGCTGAACAAGATGAAGACTCGAGGATCAGTGGAGTCTGTGATTGGTCTATGGGATCGGCTTCCAGATATGGGCAGAGGAGCGATGATGAGTCCTAGACAGATCGTCATTGAGACTGGCCTGTACGAGTTCATCGAGTGCTTGAGGGGGTTGGTCAAGTTTCCCAAGAGTAAGGGCCTGATTTTCGCTTTGGCACAACACTGGTGGGACGTGACCCACACATTCCACTTCTTCTGGGGCGAGGCGACGGTTACGCCTTCTGATTATGCTGCGATTACGGGCTTGTCCTTTAACGGACGAAGCATTGAGTGGAGAGACGGCTACGACGATCCGGATCTGCGAGGCCCTTCTAGGATTTTCCCTATTCCCAAAAAGGGGATGGGTATGGAGTACGTGTGGTCGAGGGAAAGATTGTGGAGAGCATCGGGAGCTATGAGGCCTGGGGACGAGAGGATAGGCGCCGAGTGCTGCAGTGGCTTTTCTATGGTTTGCTTTTTCGAGCACCCTTTTTGGACACGCCGAGGGGACGGCTGTTTTTGCTTTCTTTGCGGTCCCTGGAGGATGTGAGGATGGCCGGAGAGGTCTCTTGGGAGAGGTGTGGCCGGGCAGAGCTCTATTTCGCTCTAGATCGGTATAGCCGGAAGGCTGTCAGTTCCTTGACATGCTTCGAGTTTCCTCTGGAGGTATAAGCTTTCCTTTTGCTTTCCCTCTTTTCTTTAAGCACGTATCTTTTTTCGCACTTAATTGATGTGATCTTTACCTTTCGCAGGTATGGGCGTTGGAGTTCTTTCACGTCACGATGTGGCGACAGCCGGCGGAGTATATCGGGGCGTATCCGGCCATGCGTTCCTGGTCCAAGTATGCCCGGGAGAAGAAAGGTTCCAGAGGGCGCACGACCCTCAGATACAGGGACTGCCTGCCTTTGACGGGGGCTGAGACGGATGAGGGGATGATATTCTATTCCTGGGATCGTTTCGATGCGGCGCAGCTGAGGGGTGCTGAGATATGGACCGTGCAGCGGAGGATTTTGAGGGGCTTGACTTGCGACGTGTATTATCTGGGGGAGAGAGTGACACGCCAGCATGGCGTGAATTCGCCTTTGATGACACCGGTGGAGCCTCCCGCCGACATGATGCATCCGAGCGAGAGATCGGAGACCTGGGGTGATTACCGAGGCAGCCAGCACTTCTCGGCATTCGTGGCGATTGAGCAGTACTCGGTATTCATCTTGAGGAGGTTGAGGATGCCCCAGGTCCTTGAGCGGGATGGGGTAGGGATCGTACGGTTGCCTCGGACGGACTTTTCATATGTCCAGGATGGGGTGCGATTGAGGGTGCAGATCCCTCAGCCTGAGCGGCTTGCACGAGCTTTTCAGCCTCGTCCGGGTATGAAGGTATGGCTTCTTCTTCCCACCTCTTTTGTTTCTGTCTTTTCCTTTCTTTCCTGTCGTCATTTTTCGCCTCAATTATTTCTGACGCTTTTGCTCCCGTGCAGTTTCCAGAGGTGGTCGTGGAGACGCTGACGAAACAGGTGATCGGGGCTAAGAGATTCATTAGAAGGATGGTTGCTTGTGGAGCCCCTCAGGCCAGAGCGAGGCGAGCACAGCCGGCGCCTGTCAGGCGGGAGGTTTCCCCTATTCCTTCAGAGACTTCTTCCGAGACTCCTCTTTCTCCTCTCATAAATCCCCGCGTGGTGCTGCCTTCGGACCACGTCATTCTCGGGGATTCGTACCGGCAGGGACACGTCTGGCATCATGGTGGATCTTCTTCGCACGTCCAGGAGTCCGACGCATTCACCTTCGGATATGATTTCTTTGCGGATCTTGGCTTGCCCTACCAGAGCGTGCCGGTTGGTCCTGACGAGCCTTCTTCCGGAGACGAGGACGATGATTTTGAGCCCGAGACATTCATGGCTACCGAGGAGGCGGGCCCGAGCTGCAAGAGGGATCGGGGGAAGGCGCCGGCCACCGAGGATTCCGATTGACTGATTTCCTGAGACTGATTTTTGGGACTGTACCTATTTAGACAGATACACTTTATTTTCATGCACATTTTTTTTGCTTTTCTCTTTCTTTTTTTTTTGGAATGTAATAATCTAGGATTATTGTTATTTTTTTTTTTTTGAATGCAATGCTGTATGAATGCAATGTTGCATGAGCCTCGGTTTTTTGGCAAGGGTGTAGATGTTTGGTGTATGGACTGGTTTGGACAGGCTTTGGCTGGGACAAAATATTCCTTTGTGGTGCAGCAGTTTAAACTGCAGCAAAAAAAAATTTTTTTTGGTAACAAACTCATCCGCGCGGATGGGACAGACTTCTGACACTGTCCTTTAATTTTGCTTCAGATCTGGTTTTCCCTCATTTCAAATTCAAACACCTTCTTCAACTGCCCATTCAAACAGCCATTTTCGGGGAGAAAGAGAGAAAAGGCCATGGAAAGAATTGTGAGCATCCAAACTCCATCCAAATTATCCCAAGATTCTCAAATGTCATTCTTCAACAAGTTTAAAGAGTGGTCTCGGGAGATTATGCATGAGAGGAGGTCGTTCTTTGAAGAAAGGTATAAGATACGATGCTTGTGGTCTCTCAAGGAATTGATTCCGGATTATGATCTTTTGAGAGCTTCTTCCTCATTTTGAGATACTATAAGGCATGTCTTTTGCCTTTCTTATAATGATATGGTCCCGACTGTCGAAGAATTTTGGGCTTTGCTTGGTGGTCCCGAGGTGGAGGAGATTGCAATTCCTTTGTCCGGAGGAGCCTCTTTTGTTGACAAGCTGTGCAACCTTCTTCATCTTTCCCCGGAGGAAGCACAAGGTATGATCCGCGGTCCTGATCATTTTGATATTTCTGGTCTTCCTGATAGATTTAGGGGCTTAGGCTTGATGGATGATGCCTATTGGGATGCTTTTGCTCTTTGCATGTTTGGTACCTTGTTCATGGTTTACTCTTTTGGGATTTGTCATCGTGCTCTGCTGGATGTAGTTGTTCACTGTCGCTTGGGCAGAGATGTTGTACCTTTGATCCTGGGGGAGACATTTCATGCTCTCGATAGGCTGGCTACCGGGAGACGGTATATGCACGGGGGCAGCCCGTTCCTCTTGACTTTGTGGCTGATGGAATGCCTGGGGGTTCTTCGGGAAACATCGGATATGATCAAGCCTTGGACATTCGCTAGGAGAGGGGTTGCTGTAGATTTTGATGATCGGGTCTCGTGGGAGAGTTGGATGGCAGGTCGCCAGACTGAAGATATCAGATGGTCCGTGCCTCATTGGCGGGTGGAGACTAGGAGAGTACTTCAGGATGGGTCTCATGTGGTCATGCTTCCGGGGCTTTCTCAGTCCAGCTTTTACATTCCGGCTCTGGTTCTGAGGCAGTTTGGTTTGGAGCAGACTCCTTTGGAGGACTTTGATGATATAGCCACCAGGGTGGTGGCTTCTACTTCTATGGATGATCCTTTGGTATTTCCATTTCTGTCCCGAGCATGGAGGTATGACGTCTTTCCTCCTCGGGTTATCCTCAGGCGTCCGAGACCTGTGTTCTTGACCACTTGGTACCTGGATTGGTACGAGAGGCATTTTTGGGGAAACTCAGATGGCTATTTTGAGATGGCGTGAGGCCATTGTGGGTGCGGAGGACCTGACAGTTTTAGAAAGGAGGAGGGCCGAGGCGAGGGCTAACCCTCACGACAGGAGCGGAGATGTTGTGACCGACTATGAGGCTTACGTTAAGAGACAAGAGGGGAGGACTCCTATGCTACCAGCTAGGCTACAGGAGATGAGAGATGATGCTAGGGCCACTAAGGCCCTGACAGAGGCTGGTTTGATAGATCCTGTTCCTATACCAGAGCTTGGTAGGAGGAAGACCGACATTTTTCCTGTTCAGAAGAAGAAGACTCGAAGGGGGAAAAAGAGGGGAGAGGCCAGTAGAGTGGCTTGGAGTGATTCTGAGTTTTCCGAGTATCCCTTTCTTGTTGTAGCAGACACATTAGTTTGATTATGTATCTTAGTTTTTTTTAGCAGGTTGCCAGTTGTAGGAATGAACCGGGCTTAGACTCATCAAAAAGTTTTTAACTTGTAATGAATATTTGAATTGCTTCAGAGTTTTTCGAGACGCTTTCATGGTGCGATCACTTGTATTGATGTCAAAGTATGACTTTTATTTGTGCTTTAGACCGAACCGTTTCAGGCTGCCTACGTTCCTTCGGACAAAAGGGCTCAGTCTCCGTAGTTCGACCCGTTTTTTTTTTTTTTTTTTTTTTTTTGTTTTTGTTTTTTTTTTTTTTGTTGGTGCAACCTGTTTTTTACCTAGGCGTCCCTTTTCGGGTTTTCAACCTAGTTGGGTATTACTCTTTTAGCACTCCTTTTTCTTCTTTTTTTTTTTTTGATATATTTTTTTTTTGATTTTTTTTTTGACTCGTTACTTTACACGTAGTATCTGCGGCTTGTCACCATTCACTGGGTGTACGAAAGGATTTCCGTCGAGGTACGCAAGTTGCATGGCTCCTCAGGAGAAAGATTTTACGGACGACATATGGCCCGACCCAGACAGGCTCCCATTTGCCAGGGGTTGATACGGGACCGGGGGCTTCTCTTTTAAGAGCGAGGTCACCTTCCCTAATCTCCCGATGTTTTACTTTCTTGTCGAAAGCTCTGGCCATTCTCCCCTGGTAGGCTCGGATGTGTTCCATGGCCTTCAGTCGGCGCTCATCTAGTAGAGCCAATTCATCATGGCGACTTTGGAGCCATTCGACCTCGTTGATCTGACTCTCCAACAACACACGGAGTGAGGGGATTTCTAGCTCGATTGGGAGTACGGCTTCCATTCCGTAGGTGAGGGCAAACAGTGTTTCCCCGGTTGCCGTTCTGACGGATGTTCTGTAGCCCCAGAGTGCCAGGTGTAGCTTCTCGGGCCAATCTCTGCCTCGTACATCCATTTTCCGGATGATTTTTTCCAGAGTCTTGTTTGCTGCCTCGATGGCTCCGTTGGTTTGGGGCCTTGATAACGCTTCTTGTATAGCATATTTCCCAAGAGAACATAATGGGAGGCGAGTCGCTTCAGGGCTGAGAGGCTTTTTGCTTTGATTCCCTCCTTATATTCCCCATCTTCATTTTTGAAGGAGGCTTCGCCATTCTTCAGGTACTGATAGATTTGAGTGTACCAGGGATCACTGGCCGGTTCGGCCTCCGCTTCGATTTCAAAGCAATAAGCGGGGTTTTCTCTTTTCCCGACTCTGAATGGTTTGACGGACTTCCCTTCGGGTATTTCAACGAGGGAGGCTAGTGTTGCCAGAGCATCTGCGAATCTGTTGCGATCTCTGGGCAAGTAATGAAAGCTGATCTCCTTGAATTGAGTTACTAGCTCTTCCATGTAAGTGTGATATTTCTGCGGGCCGGGTTACCACGGTCTTCCATTTGTTAGAGACCTGATTGATGATGAGGGCGAGTCACCATACACCTCGAATTCCTTGATATTTCTTTCAAGGGCGGCTTCTAACCCGGCTATGCAAGCTTCATATTCGGCGGCGTTGTTGGTGACCTCGAAGTTCAACCTTGCTATGGGGGTGTGTTCGTCGGTAGGATCGACCGAAAGCATTCCTATTCCGTTCCCCTTTTGTTTGACGCCTTGTCGAAGAAGAGTTGCCAGCGGTTTTCTCCTTCTAGAGCAAAGATTCCATCATCGGGAAATTGAGGTTCAGGTCCTCGGGACTCATCACTTGGGAAATCGGCCAAATGTTCTGCCATTACACGTCCTTTTACGGATTTCCTTGAAACGTAAGTGATGTCATATTCAGCCAAAAAGAACGACCATTTTGCCAACCTCATAGAGATGGAAGGCTTGTCGAACAGATATTTGATGGGGTCTATCCTTGAGACGAGATGTATCGGGTGAGGCGCATGTAGTGTTTCAACTTGCCCACTACCCGGACTAAACCAAACGCGCAAGTCTTTTCACAAGCAGAGTAGTGAGTTCGCTTCCCTGAAGCTTTACTTTACGAAATAGATGGCGTTTTCGACCTTGGAATCTTTCTTCTCTTGAGCTAGCATAGCCCCAATTGTTGTATCCGTGACAGTTAGATATAGCAATAGCGGCTTTTGCTGATGTGGTGGGCAAAGAATCGGGGGATTCACGAGGTACGCCTTGATCTGTTCAAAAGCGAGCTGGCATTCTGGAGTCCATTTTGTGTAGGCATTTTTCTTCATCAACTTGAAGATCGGCTCGCAGATCGAGGTCAGCTGATTTACAAAGCGACTTATGTATTGCAGTCTTCCCATGAAGGATTTCACTTCTGTCAGTGTCCGGGGTGGCTTCATTTCCGACTACGGCCTTGATTTTCTGGGGGTCTACTTCGATTCCCCGTTGGTCACCATATATCCTAGCACCTTTCCTCGTATTACACCGAAGGTGCATTGGGCCGGTTCACCTCATGATGTGGTCTCGGAGGCGGCCGAAGAATTTTCTCAAATCAACAAAGTGTTGGCCATCTGATCCTCTGGAGTGTATTATCATGTCGTCCACATAGACCTCGATTTCTTTGTGGATCATATCATGGAACAGAGCTGTAGCTGCCCTCTGGTACGTAGCCCCAAAGATTCTTTAGTCCGAACGGCATGGCCCAGGTGTAGCAGTATGTGCCCCAAGGGTCGTGAAGGCTGTTTTGGCTTGATCCTCTTACGGCATTCTCGATTTGGTTGTAATCGCAAAGCCGTCGACGAAGGATTTAATTTCATGGTTGGCTGTGGAATCTACCGGAATGTCAATGTTTGGCAGGGGAAATCATCTTTTGACCGGCTTTGTTCAAGTCTCACGAAGTCTACGCAAAGACCAGGATCTTTCCGTTGGCCTTGGTCACCGTTACTATGTTGGAAAGCCATGTAGGATATTTAATGCCCCCGATGAACCCCGCCCGAGCATCTTTTCTATCTCCTCTTTCACTTGTAGGGACCATTCGGGCTTAATTCTTCTTAGCTTCGCTTTACCGGCTTGACTTCCGGGTCGAACGGTATTCGGTGCTCAACTATGGAAGGATCGAGGCACGGCATATCTTTATAGGACCATGCGAACACATCCACGAATTCTTTTAGCGGCTCAAATTAGGGCATCCCTTTCGGTCCCTTCGAAGAAACTACCAATCTGCGTCTCTTTAGGCTCTTCTGAGTTCCCAAATTCACACTCGTCAAAATCTCTTCGGTTTGGGCTCGATTTTCCTCTTTCCTGACAACACCGCTTAAAGATTTCTTTGATATATTGTTCATTTAATGTGTCCGCTTCTTCATCTAGTGAATCGTTATTAACCGTTTTTAGATTATTAGTTAATTCATCATTAGTTAAAGTGGCAATCAAGGGATACTCGAGAAAAGGTTCGTCATTTCATTGAGAATAAAAGGGAATAGAGTATTGGCTACAATTTCGTGGTCTTCAGGCGTGAGGCCATCGGACGACTTGGAAGACTCAAACTCAACAATGAGAGACTCGGAGGACTTTACAAAGGTTGACACAAAGGGACGGGGGACCAATCCAAGCTTGGTGATCATTTCTTCTTTGGTCGCGGACGGGCCTGAGAGAGTTTCCCAATTCCTTAATGGTATCGCTGTCAGTGGCCTCATGACTCGGGGGCTATCTTGTTTCTGTTCTCCTTCCTCGATCCACTGCTATCATCTCTTTGTGCGAACCGAGGATCAATTGTGTCCGGCGCCTGAAAACTGAGCATATGAATATAGGGATCTTCTTGCGGATTTGCCGCATCCTCAATTCTGGGGAATTCTAACTCGTCACAATCTGACCGCTCAATCCAGATGTAAGGACGTATTGCGTCTCGATGTGCTGCTGGAAAAATCTCATGCCCCATGCTTGAGCGGAAAGGCTTAGCGGGCAGTTCTTCGAGGAGGACGTCCCATACAATTGTTTGTGCTATGCTAGTTTTAGGATTTTCAGTTTTTATTCATAGTTTTTGTAAAAAAAAAATTAATTAAAAAAAAAAAAAAATTTGTTCTCTTTATTTTGGGATGAGTTGGCCAAAGTCCATGATGATTGAGTGTTGTTTGTTAATCACCGGTGTTGTCTTGGATGTGGGGATTAGGGTTACATTGAAACAATAAACTATGATTGCACCACCTTTCACTTCCATTTATCATTGGTCATTGTTGTCACTCTAGGTGCCCTTTATGGGATCACTTGTGCATTCTCGGGGTCCCTAGAACATTGTTTGCATGATTGTCAATAACACGTCAATAGGCTATTTTGATATATATGGCTAATTTCTTTCAACCCTTTTGTGTGCCTTGGACTTTCGAACTCAGTAAATAAAATTTATCACTAGAACCCCTTTTGAGCTGTTAATAAGAATGAAACACGAGACCGTCATTCGCCTTCAGTTGATGCCTCTTTCCCTACCTTTTTCACTTAGTGCTAGGATGCCGTACCTTTATTGGAAAGTGAACTAAGGAATGATTGGGATTATGGGTTGAACTTGGGAGATTGGAACGGAATGTACAAATTGTGGTCAAAGTGCGAAAATATAAAGGGGTGTGAAACGCAATGAAGAGGAGCAGTAAAAAAAAAAAAAAATGAAATAAAAATGGTTATATTTGCCCCTCCATTGTGTCAAAAGTTGAAAATTAGACAAGGCCACAGAAAGCAAGGAATTGTGCTCAACCCCATGTTTATTAATGTATGAAAAGTTTTAGTTTGGGGGTTGGCACAATGGGAAGTAAAGGGTGAGCGGAGTGAATCATGGTAGTGAGGTCGTACATGTAAAAACAAGGCTTCTTAGTTTCACATTCCTAATTCGTATGTCCGTACCTTCGTTTGTAACCGCGAACCTAGCCATGCGATCCTTCGCACAAATAACACTTAAAGCCATATTTTTCTATTCATTATCAATTAGCCGGGTTGACAATCGTGTAAACATGCATATGAGTGTCCCTTTGTGATTATTTTTGATACATGTTATATTAGAGCATCATTTAGTGAATCCATAAACAATCCTAGAGTGTGACAATGAGCTACCATACATCACTTCATCATTCAGGCCGCGGTGGAAAATTGTGGGTTTTTGCTTTAATGTAACTTTAGTTCAATGTCCATGATAGCACATTTGTGATTGTTTGGTGTAAGGATCTGAGACTTGTTTGGCCAACAAAACTCCCATGGTGAATGGAACATCCCAAAAATATTTATTTTTTTTTAGTTGTTTAGTTGTTTAGTTAATTTTTGTTGTTTAGTTTAGTTTCATATTTGGTTTTTACTCGGGGACGAGCAAAAGGTTAGTTTGGGGGTATTTGATAGATGTGTTTTTACACACCCATTTCTTATACTTTCTCACTTACTGGGAGTTTGATTTCCCGAGTTTTGTCATATTTTAATCAATGTTTTTGGAGTTTGTTAAGTACAGGTCTAAACTGCGGGAAGGTGTGAAATAAAGAGCAATTTTGGCGAAATTTGGTGTCACAAGCACCTGTTAGTGATTTGAAGAAATTCTGGAGCAAGGGAAGTGTCCATATTCAACTGCTAAGGTGGGCGACCGCCCAGGAAAAGGTGGGCGACCGCCCATGCTGAAGAATTTCCAAGCGTTGAAGGCTCTGTGCACATGGGCGACTGCCCAAGGACCAGGTGGGCGACCGCCCTGGTTGAAGGAAGATTGAAGACAAAACCACTGTACCCATGGGCGACCGCCCAGGGCAAGGTGGGCGACCGCCCATGCCCCCGTTTTCAGAAATTCAGTTTCCTATTTTATGGAGGATTTCATGCCCTTTCCTATTTTTTCACCCCTTCTTCCCTAGTTTAAAATAGACTTCTGCAGAAACAATTGAAATTATGCTTTATTGTTGATTGTAAGTTGAAGGCTAGAGGATTGAAGGATTGTTTGTGCTTCAATCATTGGTCCAGGTTTATGCTTTTTCTTTCAATTTGTGTAATCTTTAGTTGGAACATGAGTAGCTAATTTTCTATTTCATGGATTGGGTATAAACGGTGTCAAAGTTTTATGCTAAATATTTAATTTCAATTTTAATTAATTTCTTGTTCCACAAAGTTGTTCTTCATCTTATTTAGGGTTTTTATTGGATCATTAACGTGAGCAATAATTACCGGATTAAACTTTGTGGATTAAATCCAATCGGTTACGTAATTGTATCGAGAAGGTTTAGGTTCATGTATTCCTTGGATTTTTAATGCAATCTTGAATTATTGGGTGACGTAATTGAAACCCTAGTAATTGAGATTAGAAGAGTTGCAATTCGCACACCAAACCGTCCCAACTCTTGCCTTAGTGAATGAACCCTTGAAATTGATTAAATACTATTTTATGAATAGCATATTACCGCGACACTGTGAAATCCCAATCCGTGAATTATTTTTAATCTGATAAATTCCTTTGATCTTTGCTTCCGTGCTTTATTTAATTGCTTCTTTACGTGTTTAATTGCTTTTCGTCATTAGGTATAAATTAAATCAATTAAAAATCAAACCCCCCCCTCTTTGTTACTTTTTACACCAATTAAATCTACTTGTTAAAATCAACGAGTCTCTGTGGTTCGACCCTTGCTCGTGCATATTGCTACACCGGTAGTTAGTACACTTGCTCGGTAATTTATTACATAGTGGATTTTTGTTCCATCAAAGCCCCTGGGTTATATTGAGGCCGTTTGTGGCGGTTGCCATCCCCAGTCAGCATGTTGATTGAGTGCGAGCGCCAAACTGGCGTTGGTCTTTCTTTGTCGGTGTACACTCGGGAGCTGGACAAACTGAACCTTGGCTGATCCCGCGGGGGGATAGATTTCTGATTGGCAGTAAAATTACCCAGATCTACAGTATTCTGGTGTCCGAGGGTCTCAATTCTATCGTTGGCAAGGCTTTTCGGCTTTTCTACCCCTGTTTGCTTTGGGGAAGACTGGCTGGAGTAGAGTACATAGTAATCAAATCCCCCAGATGGTTTCCCGAGCGTACCCACACTGGTATCACCAGCCTCGAACCTCTCTTTCAATTTTTGCTGGGAGGAAATTTTCTTCTTCTTAGGAGGACGGTCCTCGTGTATCTAGTCCTGATAGTCCCTTTCAAGGCAGTCGGGGTAGTCACAGATATCCCACCAAATGTGTTCTACGGCTGGTGGTGGATTTGGGGCCTCAGGTTGAGCGGTGCTGGAATGACTTTGAGTTGAACTGGTCCGGGGAGATCTGCTGTTGGGCTCATCGGGAAGCGAATGGTTGGACTCTGCCGGATAATGAGAGGTATTAAGAGCCAGGGGAACAGGCACATGTTTGTCCTTCAGGGGAGCCCCAGTCAACTGGGAGATTGCTAATGTCCCGAAGTGGTGTGTGGCCTCTTCAATCCAGGATTGCTGTCTGTTCTGGCGTTCCTCAAGAGCTTTGATGGCTGACCATATTTCCTCCACTGTTTCCCGATCTTCATTACCCATGCTAATATCTGCGGGATCGGTATCACTTTGAGAGGGGATAACAGACGGTATGCCGAACTCTTTCGTCCCTGACTGCTGTTGGAATGGTGGCCCTTTGAATTGCTGTTTGGGGGCCAGTTGCCCTGTAAGTCGACGGGCAGAAGTCCCGGCGGTGGAGACATAGGAATCTTGTGGTGGCATCTTGATATACCCAGGATGGTTAAGAATGGGAGGAGAACCTTCTTCCTTCTTTGCGGTAAAAGTGCCATCGGAATTGAGACTGATAGTCAAACCATGAGTTGCAACAACCCCCAGAAGGTCGTCAATTTGAGCCTCATGTCGAAGTCTCATCTGTTCTACCAACTGGATCCAATGCTGGTCTGTCTGAGGGATCCCGGGAGGCGGAGTGACGTTATCCCCATCATTACCGGCTGATGCAGACATTCTGAAACCCGGAGTCGGAACAAACGGTGAAGCTGATGACGCGCTTGACTCTTCCCAACTGATCAAACGGTGACCCGGTGTCCGGAACCAACCTTTGTGAGGAGCTGCGGGGGAAAAGGCACGAGGGTTCAGATGTTTGAGAATTGAAGGAGGGTAGGTGTTTGGGCTTTGGGCTCATGCAACATGCAGTTATTTGTTCTTGTTTACTTAAAACATGTTTTATTAACCTAATCGGTTGGAAAAGATTGCTCTTCTTTTTCGCAAGCTACTCTGGATCCTGGATTAGTGGGCCTATAAGCCCCTCGTATTCCACCTGTATTTCGACCTTCCGGGGTGGACACCCCGGCGAGGGTCCTATAGGGGCACGCGGGTCCCACCGACCGAAAGAAAAACGATCCTAAAAGTCTGGCGGGTAATCGAGTCTTAACGAGCATTCGATGTAAATTACGGACAAAGCTGACGTCAAAAGTCAAGATCATGTCCGGGGGCTCGACGAAAAGTCGGCATGATTTGGACTGATGAATGTCCACAATTGATCTTGACTCGTCGTCAATTAGGCCGTAATTAGGCATGGAATAACCATTAATCCTTGATGACTCAGTGTCATGCTGGGAGTCGGTGTATAATTTGTGCCAGTCAGAGTCAAAGTCAAGGCGCCAGTCAATATCTGGTCAAAGTCCGTGACGGAAAACCGGCAGAACTTCGACTGATTAGGGTCCCCGAAAGATATTGACTTGATATGCCGACTAAGGCTTGAAAGGAAAGGTCTATACACAAACAGGGCATGACACAGACCAGACTAAAAACCAACCGGGTCTCGGACAAAGTGTGTCACGGACAAGTGCATGGTTGACACGAGGCTCCATGAGATGTTTGGGTAGTCCCGTGCTTGCACCGAGAGGCGTAATAAGACCAAACGGGACGCGACAGGGATTTCCCCGGGTTAGGGACGTAGTGTGCAGAGTAAGGTCACGTGCGCGTAGTGTGCAAGCAGTCTATCTTCTTTTTCTGAGTAAAATAGAAATTTTTCATGTGTCTTAAAAAGAATGATGCATGATTTTTTTTTTTGAAAATTTTCTTTTTTTTTTTTGAAAATCTTTTTTTTTGAAAATCCTTTTTTTTTTGAAATTCTTTTTTTTTTTTGAATTATTTTTTTTTTTAAAGTAAATGCACACATA
Source organism: Adenophora triphylla var. japonica (assembly GCA_022495995.1). Lineage (NCBI taxonomy): Eukaryota > Viridiplantae > Streptophyta > Magnoliopsida > Asterales > Campanulaceae > Adenophora > Adenophora triphylla. The sequence continues at coordinate 241,521 of JAFEMH010003175.1, read as the reverse complement.
AGCACATAATTCAAAATCCGAGGCAACGGGTCCGACAGTCAAAATTTTGACTTTTTCGAGGCGGCCAAAACAACACGAAAATGTGAAAAATCAACACACACCACAAATGATTTTAAATGCCGGGACGGAAGCTTGACCCTCAAAAGCTTTTTTTTTTAAAAACAATGATACCGGTACGTGAGATTGTTAAACCACAATTTATCCCCGAATCGTGTTAGGAGGCGATAACGAGAAGTTTAATGGTTTCCACCAATATACCAATTATCACATTTTTTTTTAAATAAAGCTTGTTTATCCCCAGCGGAGTCGCCACTGTGACGATGTTGAAATTTTCCAACTTGCGAAAAAAATTCGATTTTTCGTTTCTTTGAAAACCAAATAGAAACCGGAAAAACGGAGTCGCCACGCCATTTTTGTTTTAAGGGCCAAAACTTTGAAAAATGCCCGAAATAAGAGATTTGGGTTCGGAGGTCACGTTACACGCCGGGAAGAACGTTAGTGTTCACCCGGAATGCCTCGTAAAACGAGTCTTCCAAACATTTAAAATCATTTGTGTGTGTGTGTGTGTGTTACTTTGGCCAAAATAAATTGAAACTGAGAAAAGTAAAAATTGGGAATTCTTTATTAGACTTTGGACAGATCCCATGATTTTTGGTATGATTTTTGGGTTGAGATTTGGTACTCAAAAGATTTTTGGAAGTTGAAAACCATTTCTGCCAGAATGAAAAAGGCAGTGGACACCTGATTTTGAAATAGACTTTAGGGCTTGAAAACTCCAGAATATGGGAAAAGTCCGAGAATGAAAAATGTTCAAAACACCTTAAATAAGGTTTCTGTAAAATAACTTTTCATTTTGGAGATGATTTGAGGGACCAAAACTTTCTGGAAATCTCAGATGTGAAATCTGGATTTCCAGAGACTGATGAACTGACCTTTAAAGGAAAATTTAAAAAAGGGAGTTTTACTCACGCAAAAAATAAAGTAAAAATATGTATGGAAAGCTCTGGATGTTGGCTACAAAACGTGTTTTGTATTCAACACCAAATTCCAAGTTCTTCTGTGTCGAAAAAATTAGACCATGGACTGAGGTCTTAGAAAATTGCTACTGGACAGCAACTTCTTCTTGAAGAAAAACATGATTTTAAAGGGGGTTTGGCATCCATGCTTGTCCCCATTTCCTTAGGCTTTGATTAGTGATCACTTGACATTTTAGTGGTGAATCAACTATATCAAGCCATCCTTAGGGTACATTAGGACTAAGCACTTCATTTGCTTGGAAAGGGGGGATTTTATCCTTTGAAAAAGAGATTTGATGTATGAAAATGATTTTTAGGGTTTTGAAAATGTGTTTTCTTTGCAAGTAAGTAAGAACACTTTGAAAATAATGTTGATCCTTGTAGAAGATCATCCATGGAGATGAACTTTCATGGTGATCTTCTTGGATCTAAGGCAAGAAGATGAACAAACTACATTTTGGAGTTTGAAAATGCATGCATGAATGAAGGAGTTTAGGGTAAGGAGAAGGAGGGTTTACCAATCTTCTTTGTGTTTTGAGTTTTAGGCTTGAATGTAAGAGTGTTTGAGGCTTGAATGTAAGAGTGTTTGAGTGAGTGTGATTTTGGGTGAATAGTTGAGAAAAAGGTGACAATTCTAGAGAATTCTCACTGTTTTCTCTCTATTTTCGCCAAGGTGCAGTTGTGAAAAATGTTTTTTCTCCTTATTTTTTGAGAATGGAGGGCTCAATTTATAGCCCTCTGAAAATTGCAATACCATCCGCGCGGAGGGTTCCTGCAGCGTGCACTGTTCATTAATTGCAGCTGTAGGCTTTGGACACAAAGAATATTTTTCAAAAAAATCAAACTGGTTATGTTTTTCAACTTACCAGATTCGGATTTTTCCATTTCTTTTGCTTTTTGAGATTCTTTTCTAGGTTTAACCTTAAATAACAATGCCCACTTTACCCTTGCTTGGTTAGAAAAGTTGGGAATTGTTAGAAATGTTAGGACTTTCGTTAATTTTCTAACGAAAATACTAACAACTCAAATTGGAGCACTTACAGTTTCCACACCTTGTTATGCTTATACTCTCTCAAAAGAGTCAAACCCAAAAGCGAGAGTGTCATACACAAATTCGGGAGACATTCCCACCTTTCAAAAGATGTGCCCCTGCACGTAAATATTTCCGAGTCGTGTCCAGTGACTGGTTGACTAAGGTCTGAAAAGATAGGTGCCTCCTCGGCCACATAATGACTCTGTCTGCAATAAGACTGCTCTGAGTTTCTTCACGCTGGGGCTTTGCTAAGCGGTTCTCCCAGGTTCTCCTGTATCAGCTCTTCAAGCTGGGGCTTCTATAGTCATCTTTGGGTCCACATTGGGTTCTTCACTACGAGATAGACTCAATCTTCATCAGATTATCTTCAGGATCGCTTTGCATTACCAATCATATTGGGACTCTGCTAATTATGTCGAAATCACAACAAGGTTATAAGATTGGGGCTTCGCCAAGTCGCTTCTTCAAAATCTGGGTTTTGCCTACTCAGTTCTTCAAATCGAGGCTTTGCCAAAGGAGGGATCTTTCCTCGTTTTAATAGGATCCGGGGGCTTTGTCAAGCTGGTCCTTTGGACCTGAATTTTATCAAGGCACAAGAAAGGTCTAGTCACATCAACAACTAGATTTTCAGCTTCAGAACTTGGTACATAACAGCTTCCCGTAGCATCGGAATTTAAGATCTGGGTTTCTCCCGGTATTAGCAATTTCATCAAATCATTCTCCGAACAAGGTTTCGGCCAAAGTCACAGCTCACCCAAATAAAAGAAGTTTCACTCACATCGACGTACTCTAGAGCCTGTCGGCATCAGCTTCAAATGATCAAGATTGAGAGAAAAAATTTCAACCAAGACCCGGGATCCGAATCCAATCTCATCAAAATTGAGGTCCATGTGATACTGAACCTCATTAACAACCGCTGTTTAAATCGCGATCGAGGGTTCTCACCCCCCACTTGCTCAAAATCTATTTCAAACAGTCTCCAGACACATACATCCCAATGCATCCCCTCTCATCACCATGCATCCCCACAAAAATCTCCCCAGGGCTCATGTAGCATGCACAAAACTTGAATCAATAGGAACAATCCTAAGTAATTGAAGATCACAAATCATAATTTCCCTGCCAAAAGCTTAGGCTAAGTGCATCTCCAAAAGCAAGTAAATGCATCATCTCGCGAACATATGCAGTGATATTCTCATAATCATTTTGATTCTATGCATGCATCTGTCATCATGAATGTCATATATGCATCTTCCTCTCTACTAACAAATGCATCAAATCACCAACAAAGACCGCCCCGCGAACGGAAATCCTACAACTCTTCATCACCATCAGCCGTAGCCTCAGTCCTTCCGGCAGCTACAGGTAAGCACAGCACAGGTATGAAAGCATATCTTAGTCAACTACTTTTCTAAAAGAACATTATCATCAAATCTTAGGGCGACTTCCCAAAAATAGTCAAATCTTAGGGCGACTTCCCAAAAATAGTCAAATCTTAGGGCGACTTCCCAAAAATAGTCAAGTCTTAGGGCGACTTCCCAAAAATAGTCAAATCTTAGGGCGACTTCCCAAAAATAGTCAAATCTTAGGGCGACTTCCCAAAAATAGTCAAATCTTAGGGCGACTTCCCAAAAATAGTCAAATCTTAGGGCGACTTCCCAAAAATAGTCAAATCTTAGGGCGACTTCCCAAAAATAGTCAAGTCTTCGGGTGACTTCCCTAAAATAGTCAATCTATCGGGCGACTTCCCTAAAATAGTCAATCCTCGGGCGACTTCCCTAAAATAGTCAATCTCTCGGGCGACTTCCCTAAAATAGTCAATCCTCGGGCGACTTCCCTAAAATAGTCAATCTCTCGGGCGACTTCCCTAAAATAGTCAATCTTTCGGGTGACTTCCCTAAAATAGTCAATCCTCGGGCGACTTCCCTAAAATAGTCAATCTTTCGGGTGACTTCCCTAAAATAGTCAATCTCTCGGGTGACTTCCCTAAAATAGTCAATCTCTCGGATGACTTCCCTAAAATAGTCAATCCTCGGGTGACTTCCCTAAAATATTCAATCTTCAGGCGACTTCTCTAAAATAGTCAATCTTCGGGTGACTTTCCTAAAATAGTCAAACCTCGGGTGACTCCCAAATGCAGTCAAACCTGGGGTGACTCCCCTAAGAACAGTCAATCTTGGATACAAAGCCCGTGGCCCCTCGTTATCGCCACCACTTTGATGAACTACGTCCAGGCTTGATTCCCATCCGGGATACGTAGGTAGCCTACCATAGGTCCAGCCACTTGACCAACACGGTCACCCTTTTCCCCGACAGTTCTCGTAAGCCCGAATCGTCCCTAGCGAGAACACCTTCAAATAGTCTCTCTCAGGTACAAAATCTCAACTTAGGTTCATACTCCTGAACTAAGTCTCCATTAAGGTTCATACTCCTGAACTAAGTCTCCATTCAGGTTCATACTCCTGAACCAAATCTCAACTTAGGTTCATACTCCTGAACTAAGTCTCCATTCAGGTTCATACTCCTGAACCAAACCTCAACTTAGGTTCATACTCCTGAACTAAGTCCCAATTTAGGTTCATACTCCTGAACCAAACCTCAACTTAGGTTCATACTCCTGAACTAAGTCTCCATTCAGGTTCATACTCCTGAACCAAATCTCAACTTAGGTTCATACTCCTGAACTAAGTCCCAATTTAGGTTCATACTCCTGAACCAAACCTCAACTTAGGTTCATACTCCTGAACTAAGTCTCCATTCAGGTTCATACTCCTGAACCAAATCTCAACTTAGGTTCATACTCCTGAACTAAACCTAAACGTAAGTCCGATTTCTCTGAGAAAGATAACGGGATCCCGTTTCTTTCATCAATTTCATCAACGGCAGTAAAACGTAAGCCCGATTTCTCCGAGAAAGATAACGGAATCCTGTTTCTTTCATCAATTTCATCAACGACCGTAAAATGTAAGTCCGATTTCTCCGAGAAAGATAACGGAATCCCGTTTCTTTCATCAATTTCATCAACGGCAGTAAAACGTAAGTCCGATTTCTCCGAGAAAGATAACGGAATCCCGTTTCTTTCATCAATTTCATCAACGGCCGTAAAACGTAAGCCCGTTCTCCTCCGAGAAAGATAACGGAATCCCATTTCTTTCATCAATTTCATCAACGGCCGTAAAACGTAAGTCCGATTTCTCCAAGAAAGATAACGGAATCCCGTTTCTTTCATCAATTTCATCAACGGCAGTAAAACGTAAGTCCGATTTCTCCGAGAAAGATAACGGAATCCCGTTTCTTTCATCAATTTCATCAACGGTCGTAAAACGTAAGCCCGTTCTCCTCCGAGAAAGATAACGGAATCCCGTTTCTTTCATCAATTTCATCAACGGCCGTAAAACGTAAGCCCGATTTCTCCGAGAAAGATAACGGAATCCCGTTTCTTTCATCAATTTCATCAACGGCCGTAAAACGTAAGCCCATTTTCCCCAGCAAATGCCAAAGGAATCCCTCGATTCCACCCCCCAGCAGCTTTTTGAACTACGTAAGGGCTTGATTCCCCAATCGGGATACGTAGGTAGCCTATCACAGGTCCAGCCACTCGACCAGCACGGTCATCCTTTCCCTCGACAGCAGATGTAAGACCGATCCCTTCAAACGAAGTCCACCAAAGGAACATCTTTCCCAAACCATCAAGGTTCGAGGCACCTAAAACGCCATCATCTTCAAGGTCTGAGGCACCTAAAACGCCATCATCTCCGAGGTCCGAGGCACCTAAAATGCCATCATCTTCAAGGTCCGAGGCACCTAAAACGCCATCATCTTCAAGGTTCGAGGCACCTAAAACGCCATCATCTTCAAGGTCTGAGGCACCTAAAACGCCATCATCATCAAGGTTCGAGGCACCTAAAACGCCATCATTGCCAGGTTGACGCCTCAAAATAGTCACTCTAGGGTCAACATCGAAAGACCCAAACTACGACTGGCTTGATTCCTCTTAAGGATACGTAGGTATCATATCATTAGGTTCAGCCATCAGACCAAAATGGTCATTCCTATCCCCAGCAAAGTGGATATACGACTCTAACCATCAGACCAAAATGGTCATTCCTATCCCCAGCAGAGCGGATATACGACTCTAACCATCAGACCAAAATGGTCATTCCTATCCCCAACAGAGCGGATATACGACTCTAGCCATCGGACCAAAATGGTCATTTCCCATCCTCAGCAGAGTTTCTTTCAGCAACCGACTACAGAACTCGCTCGCCAGGTTGACATCCTAAAACTGTCACTCCAGGGTCTAAAGACCCGAACTACGGCCGGCTTGATTCCCATTCGGGATACGTAGGTAGCCTATCGCTAGGTTCAGCCACTCGATCACTTGATCATCCTGTCAAATATGGAGCCTTACTCTTATCGACGACCCCGCTTCCTTCGAAAGCGCCATCGCCGAGGGGCTACTGTAAGTGCTCCAATTTGAGTTGTTAGTATTTTCGTTAGAAAATTAATGAAAGCCCTAACATTCCTAACATTTCTAACAATTATAACAAAGCAAGGGTAAAGTAGGCATTGCTATTTAAGGTTAAACCAAGAAAAGAATCTTAAAAAGAAAAGAAATTGTAAAAAACCCGAATTGGCAAGCTGAAAAACACAGCCAGTTTGAATAATTTGAAAAATATTCCTCCTGTCCAATGCCTGCATTGCAGCAGATGAACAGTGCACGCCTACGACCCTGTCCGCGCGGACATCTTTGTATCTCCCAGAGGGCTATAAATTGAACCCTCCTCTCTCAGTTTACACAACACAATCCACTCACAGAAGCTAAACTCTGGCGAAAAACAAAGAGAAAACAGTGGGAATCCTTAGATTGCCACCATTTTCTCTTGAGTCTTTCCCAATCTCACTCCAAACACTCTCAAATCACTCTTAAACATACACAAGCTCAAGCTTAAATCAACACCAAAGAGGAGGATTAGAGAGAATACATAGAGGACTTAAGTGTTATCTACTTGTTTTCTCTTTGACCAACTCTATCATCAAACACTCTCTAAACACATTCAAGTCTTGATACTCCTCAAGCCAAGCTCCAAATCAAGGAAGATAGGGTTAAACCATCATTGGTAAACCCTCCTTCTTTAAACCCTAAGTCTCTCTCATCCATGCATGCATCTCAAGCTTTAAAAATGTAGTTTGTTCATCAACTTGGTGTTCATCTTTGCTTGACCTAAAAATGTAGTCACCTTGGAATAAATTTCCATGGATGACCATTTAAAAGGTCCAAATTACTTCTTACTCACTTAAAAGTGCTTTTTCTCAAAATCATTCACTCAAAAGTGTTTTCCAAAAACCATTTTCATACATAAAATCTCATTTTCAAAGGATAAAATTCCCCTTCCCAAGCAAATGAAATGCTTAAGTCCTAATGTACCCTAAGGATGGCTTGATCTAGTAGATCACCACTAAAATGTCTAGTGACTACTAATCAAAGCCTAAGGAAATGGGGATAAGCATGGATGCAAAACCCCCTTTAAAATCACACTTTTCTTCAAGAACATCTTGCTGTCCAGTAGCATTGTTCTAAGACCTCAGTCCATTGTCTAAATTTTTGGACACAGAAGAACTTAGAATTGGGTGTTGACTACAAAATACCTTTTGTAGAAAACACCCGTAGAATTCCATACATATTTTTACTTTATTTTTTTCGTGAGTAAAAATCCCTTTTTCAAATTATCTTTCAAAGTTCAGTTCATCAGTCTCTGGAAATCGAGATTTCACATCTGAGATTTCCAGAAGGTTTTGGTCCATCAAATCATCTCCAAATGGAAAAATCCTTTGTAGAAACCTTATTTAAGGTGTTTTGAACAACTTTCATTCTCTGACTCTCCCCATATTTTGAAGCTTTAAAACCCTTAAATCCATTTTAAAATCAAGTGTCCACTGCCTTTTTCATTCTGGCAGAATTGATTTCCAACTTCAAGGAGTCTTTTGAGTACCAAAACTCAGCCCTAAAATCACACCAAAAATCATGGGATTTGTTCAAAGTCTTACAAAGAGTTCCCAATTTTTACTTTTCAGTTTGAAGTTATTTTGGCCAAAGAAACACACACACACACACACACACAAATGGTTTTTAAGCTTGGAAGACTCGTTTTACGAGGCACTTCGGGTGAACACTAACGTTCTTCCCGGAGCGTAACGTGACCTCCGAACCCAAATCTCTAATCTCGGGCATTTTTCAAAGTTTTGGCCCTTAAAACGAAAATGGCGTGGCGACTCCGTGTTTTTTCGATTGATTTTCAAAGAAAAGAAAAATACCAATCTTTCGCAAAATGGCAACATCATTACAGTAATGCCATGATTGAGGAATTTCAGGCTCTCACTCGAAATAAAACCTGGAATTTAGTTCCCCCTGCCACAGCGCACAACATTGTCGGGTGCAAATGGGTCTTTCGCATCAAGTACAACCCTGACAACACAATTCAGAAATACAAGGCTCGGCTTGTAGCCAAGGGCTTTCACCAATAACCCGGTGTTGATTACACCGAAACCTTCAGTCTTGTTGTCAAACCCGCTACAGTCAGGCTCCTTCTCTCACTTCCCACAACCAACCACTGGCCTCTTCGCCAGCTTGATGTCAATAACGCCTTTCTACAAGGTTCACTCTCAGAATCTGTGTTTATGACACAACCCCCCGGCTTTGAGGACTCCACTAATCCCTCTCACGTATACCATCTCTCCAAAGCCATCTATGGTCTCAAGCAAGCTCCTCGTGCTTGGTTCCAAGAACTCAAAACCTACCTCACCACATATGGCTTTCACCCCTCCTTAGCTGATCCCTCCCTATTTATACTCAACAAAACACCAACCCCTATCTTTCTTTTGGTTTATGTTGATGACATCATTGTCACCGGGCCGTCACCCTCGCTCCTTCAGTCATTCATTATCATACTAGACACAATTTTTTTGATAAGATACTAGACACATTTTTTATAAGATACTAAACACAAAATGATAGAAGGTAAATATCCATGCAAGGAATCTTGCAGAAACTGGCCTGTGGGTTCCACAAGAACAAATTTATCTTCCCTGGGAATTTAGAGGTCATAACAATTTGGAAGCTCCATTAAGTAAACTCTTTGTTTATTTCAAACTGAAGCTAGTATAGTTCAAGAAAAAGTACACTCAGGCAACCATACTAGCTCAAATTATTAGGTAGCTCAGAAAGATCCAGCCAACAGATAAATTCATGTCCAACTGAATTTTTTTAGGTTCATGAACCATTCTTAAGACGTATGTAAGATTCCATCTATGATGAACTGGAAGCACAGGATCTTAGCAGCCTTACCTCACAAAACATTAACTTTTTTACCTCCAAACTCACTACATAAGGATAAACAAAAGTAAAATGAATCATACACAGGGGTCAACATGGAGAAGAAAGGAGAGGAAAATACAAATCTCATCTGAGCTGGAAAGAAAAAAAAATACTTTTACCATAATTTATGAAGTTTGGCAATCCAAAAACAAACACTCGTACACAAGAAAAATATCCATGCACCCTACCATTTAAGAGACAAATACATTTCTCCAATTTCATTGTGGGTTGAAGCTCCCATGCAGCGAGAGTAAGATCATTATCTGCCCCCACCTTCACAGGCAATGCAAAAAAAGGAACCCATTTGCTCTTAAAATACAAATGATTTGTGGGAAAATAAACATACATAAGAGAGTTAGATGTGAGCTAGTCTCTTGGATGGTTCGAGTCAGTCTTTTCTATCATACTTGCTACAGAGAATATAGGCCCATTCCTGACTTGATCAGGACACGTTCCAAACCATCATGATTATAACAAGAACAACCGCCAACGGTGCCACGTTCATGTGCCCCTAGAGAGTCTACGTCTGACACTTTTACTATTCATTTTCGAAAAGAGCAAATTGATCTCGAGGAAGACCGCTATTATCGAGCGCATTGCAACTATTGTTCAAAATCCTACCCATTTACGAAGGGTGGAGGGCATGGGTCACTTAACGTAGACATGGGCAAACCGGAACCGGAACCGGGCGGAACCGGAGAACCGAACCGGAACCGGAACCGGCAGAACCGGAACCGGCGAGAACCGGAACCGGCTAGAACCGGAACCGGCCGGTTTCCGGTTCAATCTCGGTTCCTATTTTTAAAAAACCGTGAACCGCCGGTTTTGGAACCGGAACCGGAACCGGAGAACCGGAACCGTGGAACCGGCGGTTCTTTGCAGAAAATTCAAAAAATTTCAAAATTTGCCCGTTTTTTTTTCACCTTTTCAGTCAAATTTGCCCATTTTTTTTTACTTTTTAGACAATTTTCAGTACTTAAAAATAAATAAAAAAACAAAACAATCCTTACCTTTCACCTATAAATACAAATTCACCTCATTACATTTTATTTTCACAAAACTCTCTTAACTCTCTCTTAATCTTTACTCTCTCTTAACTCTCTCTTAAGTTCTTAACTCTCAAGTCTCAAGATCAAAGCCTCAAATCACTCACCAACATTCATATTCCATAATCCATAATTCCATCCTCATTTTCCATATTTTCATCCATTTTCATAGTCTTCACTATTCACTCATCACTCATCATACACACCAAATCACCAATACACCATCATCATGTCTTCTTTCCTTAGAAACTTAACAAAAAAAACGGGTAGCAAGAGCAAAAACAACCAACCTTCTTCATCTTCTCGACTACCACCACCACCACCACCACCACAAATTCCATATGATATCCCTTTTATGATGGGGGAATGTCGGGGAGAAATCAATGGGAAAATTTAGAAGATGAGGAGGAGGTTCAAGTTGGAGACCAACAATTTCCAATACCGCCTTTCATGTCACAACAACCACAATTTGTAGGAACTCCAAGTACTGAAGAAAGTGATGCACATAACCTACCACCAATTGCACCAAGAGGAAGGGGTCGCGGTCTTCGTGGAGGCGGTCGACAAGGTCAACCGCCTTCTCCTAAAATTCGTGAACCGAAGTTCTCAATTTTTATTCGTCACTTTAGGAAGGAGCTCGGATTGGACAAACATGGTGAGGAGGTTTGGAAAGTGATATGTAACTATTGTGAAAATGTTTATACTTGGAGGGATGGAAATGGATACGGCACTTATACCAAGCATGTTCGAGTTCATCATCCTACCGAATTTGGCATAGATCCAACTCAAACACAACTCCAAGGAGTTTCGACTTCTTCGATGGGCGCTGTAGGTACGTCTTCTTCTTCCACTACATTTCATTATAGTGAACAAAACCATAGAAGAGGTATGGCAAAATTTGTTTGTGTTAAATGTCTTTCCTTTAGTTTTGCCGATGATGAATTCTATGAAGATTTTGCTAAACTCTCTCTTAACCCCGCTGCAAAAAGAATACCACGTAGAACTCTCACACGTGATATTGCAAAAATAGTCGGGGAATATAAATATGGTTTAATACAAACATTTGCTAATTTATCTCAACAAGTTTCTATTTGTTCGGATATATGGAGTGATAACCGTTGTGAACATTTTTATATGGGAGCAACTTGTCATTGGATTGACAATTCTTGGACCATTCAAAAGAGATTGATTGCATATAGAGATTTTGATGATGAGCATACCGCACACAATATTGCACTTAAACTACAAAGTATTTTACAAGAATATAATTTAGTTACTAAAATTTTTTCAATGTCTTTTGATAATGCTAGCTCTAATACTGCAAGTTTACCGGAACTAATTGGTATTTGTAAACCGGTATTAGGTGGAAATTTTTTTCATATTAGATGTTTTTGTCATATTTTAAATTTATGTGTGCAAGATGGTCTATCTGCTTTACAAGATTCAATTATTCCTATTAAACGAGGTATACAGTTTATTATGAGAAAAAGTTCCAATCAAAGAAAATGGAGAGACTATTGCAAGGCAAATGATATCCGTCACAAAAAATTTTCAATGGATGTTACAACTAGGTGGAATTCTACCTATAAACTTTTAGCGGATTCTTTTTTTTATAAGGAACAAATTTGCTTGTTTTTGTCTTCCGTTGGTTACAAATACACCCTATTTCCTCATCAATGGAATGCTTGTGGAAGCATGATCAAATTGTTGAAAAATTTCAAGGATGCCACTATCATGTTATCCGGTACGTATTATCCTACTTCTAACTTAGTTGTTGATCATAGTACTATTATTTCGGGTACATTTTGTGAATTTAAAGATGATCCCATAATTGGTCCAGCCATTGTTAGCATGAAGGAAAAATGGTTGAAATATTTTGAGACAATTCCAAGTATTTTTTTAATTGCAAAAATTTTAGATCCAAGGGTTAGAATGGATGGTTTGGAACAACTTCTTACATATTACTATCAAAATTTGTTTGATGCAAATGATCCCCGTTTTCCAAATATTGATCAAATATTGTCCGATGCGAAAAATGAATTTTTAAATGTTTTTAAAGAGTACAACTCAATTTATGGTGGTGCTAGTACAAGTGAGGCTCCTCCTCGTCAAACTAGCAAAACGGACAACTCTTTTTTGACTTCTTTTTATGGAAATAGAAAGCGCTCTAGAGGAAGCGGTTCTAATGCGGAATTTGAAAAATATTTGAACACGGAATTTGAATATGATGATGAGGTTGAATTTTGCATTTTACATTGGTGGGCCAAGAGGGCGAGTTCTTATCCTATTGTTTCTAGGATAGCAATAGAAATATTTGCTTCTCCCGCATCAACGGTTTCGGTTGAGCACGCTTTTAGCATTGGTGGAAATATTGCGGATCCGCAACGTGCAAATTTAACTGTTGAAAATTTAGAAAATCAAAATTTGTTGAATGATTGGGTCAAAGCGGAGAAAAGAGATCAAGAGCCAAAGTTTTCCTCATCCGATGAAGATTTCTTTGATTCAACATCGGGAAGTGACGAGAACAATGACACAATTCCAATGGCCCAAATGTAAGTTGATGTAATTTATATAGTTTAATTTGTATAATTTAATTTGTTGCTTTGTTTTATTTTATATATTAGGTTTTTTTGTTTAGATTAGATTGTTATAATTTAGATAAATATTGTAAAATACTAAGAACGAGGTTAAGGCTCCTTATGTCCTCCCTTACTTATAAAAGGGCAAGGTTGGTTGTCCCCCTCATTGTAACATTTTAACAATTATTAATAAAATTTAAGGGTACCGTCCCTTTTTCTTTTATAAAATATGTTAAAATAATTTGTTTATTATTCATCTTCATCCAAATTTGTTAGAATCTTAACAGTTTTGATGGCTTAAAAGAGAAGAAAAGGAAAAGGAAGTGACCAAAGTGCACTGACCAAACTTTGGGGTTGCTGGAAATTGGATATGGGCGGTCGCCCACCTCTCTCTTGGGCGGTCGCCCATGTGTGCAGAGATTTTGACATTGCTTGAATTTGGATATGGGCGGTCGCCCACCTCTCTTGGGCGGTCGCCCACCTTGACAGTTTTCAAAAAAAAAAAAAAAGCCAAAAGAAGGAACCGGGAAACCGTGGAACCGGAACCGGAACCGGCATCAAGGAACCGGAACCGGGAACCGGATTTAGGCGGTTCCGTCTCGGTTCCCCCCTTCCCCGGAACCGGAACCGGCGGTTCGGAACCGAAACCGGGAACCGGATGCCCATGCCTAACTTAACGGCCACACACGCACACAACATCCCAATAAAATTACCATTTCGAGTGGTCAAACTCAATTAGCTCCAACCACCACCCAAGGTTCGTCTTCCGTCCTATTTAAATTTAATAAGGTCATTTATAGGCAAGAATTGGCCAAATTTGTTTGTTTTAAAGGACTTGCTTTTAACTTTGCGGATGATGAATTTTATGAAAGATTAATACGACTTTCTTAAATCCCGCCGCCTCAAGAGTACCACGTTCGACTCTCGTACGGGATATTCATAAGGTGTGTTGACATATCAAAAAACTTTAATTGAGGTTTTATCAAATTTACCAAACAAAGTTTCAATTTGTACCGATAGTTGGAGTGATCATTGGCAAAGAAATAGTTATTTGGGTGTTACTTGCTATTGGATAGATTATTCTTGGATTATCCAAAAAAGATTAATTGCATATAAAATTTTGATCCCCCCCCCATACCGTCGAAACAATTTGTTAAAGTTGCGTGAAATTTTTTTAAAATATATTATTACGAATAAAATATTTACTATTTCTTTTGATAATGCTAGTGCTAATACCGCTAGTTTATCGGATTTGATTAGAGTTTGTCAACCGTCATTTGGTGGTAAGTTTTTTCATATTAGATGTTTATGTCATATATTAATTTATGTGTTAAAGATGGTTTGCATGCATTAGAAACATATGTTTCCCCAATTAGAGGGGCTCTTGAATATATTTTTAGAAGAAATAGTGTTACAAAAAAATGGATTAAGTTTTTAAGAAATCAAAATCTTGGTGACAAATATTTTACTTCCGATGTTTCAACTAGGTGGAATTTCACCTATAAAATGTTAAAAGATGGTTTTGAATATAAAGAGCTTCTTATGGATTTTTTTTGCTACAATTGGTAATAATCAACCTTTATTTGCTTATCAATAGAATGCATGTACTAATTTATGTTAATTGCTAAAGATTTTTAACACCGCTACTTTGGCATTATCGGGAGTTTATTATCCAACTTCCATTTTGGTTCTTGAGCAATGTGTTGCAATTGTTACTAGTTTTAATAATTTAAAAGATTGCTTGGTTTTAAATGAATGCATTTTTTTCATGAGACAAAAGTGGATTAAATATTTTGCCACTATTCCGTCTTTATTTTTTGTTGCAAAAGTATTAGATCCCCGTGTTAAATTAGATGAGTTGGAAGCAATTTTAGCTTTTTATTATTTGAATTTATACCCCGAAGGTGACGGTGATAATGAAACTCCGTCGAATATTATTGCTACTACAAAAAAAGATTTGTTGTCTCTTTTTAACGAATATAATGCAATTCATGGAAATCCTTCTCAAAATGTTGACTGAAGTACTTCTTCTCAAGATGTTAGTGGTAATTTAGTTGAGGCGGATCCGTATCATTTTTTTTTTTGCTAATTTGTATAGAAAAAAATGTTCTCGAGTAGGGACTTCTTCTTCCTCTAACATTCCCTTGGAGTTAGAAACATATTTCAACACTACTTTTGAATGGGATCAAAGTAGTTCAAATCCAAATGATTTTAATGTTCTAAAGTGGTGGTCAAGAAGGAAATAAAATTATCCTATACTCTCTATAATTGCAAAAGAAGTCTTAGCTTCTCCCGCGTCAACGGTGGCGGTCGAATCGGCATTTAGCATTGGAGGAAATGTTTTGGATGAAAGACGTTCCAAACTAACGGTTGAAAAATTGGAAAATCAACTATTACTTGGGGATTTGGTTAGATCGAAAAAGAAAGAACAATATATGCCTTATGAAGAGAATATACTTGACCCAAAATATCATTACGATGTGGATGACTCTACGGGAAGTGAGTGAGGATTAGATTAGTTTTTAATTTTAATTTTTTAGATTAGGTTTATTTTTATTGAATTGTACTAGTTAGGTTGAGGTAAAGGCTCCTAAATGTCCCCCCTTAGTTATAAAAGGGTAAGGTTGATTGTCCCCCTCTTTGTAATTTTATTTTAATTAATAAAATTTAAGGGTACCGTCCCTTTTTCTTTTATATACTTTCGTTTATTTTAAAAAAAGTTAAGTTTTATTTCCTTCAAAAAAAAATTTAAAAAAAAAAGTTAACTTTTTTATAGAACTTAACAGAAACTGTTAAAAATCTGTTAAAAAGTTAATTGTTTTCTTCAAAAAAATGTTAAAAACTGTTTTTAAAAGAAATATTTCTCAAATAGCTTTGCTTAACCAACAAAAAAATAATAAAAAAAAAACTGTTAAAAAAATCTGTTAAACACGCTTTCCGTTAAAATTTCATTTCTTTAAAAATTCAACTTTTCTTATATAACTATTTCCAAAAAAAAATCACTAATAACTAACATCTCAAATAGTATTTTTTTTTATTTAAAAAAAAGGCATATAGAGTACAAAACTTAACATAAACTGTTAACTATTCCGTTAAAAGGACTAATCTAAAAAAAAGGGCTTCAGTTAACCATTTTAACCGGATAAACCGTGTTAACCGGTTATAACCGTTAATCGGATAACCGTAACCGTTAGTACACGGTTAACCGGTTATAACCGTTAATCGGATAACCGTAACCGTTAGTACACGGTTAACGGTTAGGTTACGGTTAAGACTTAACAGTTTTTTTAACCGGTGGCTATAACCGTTTGGACACGTCTAGTGATCGTGATGGAGTGCATAGACGGCGATAAAAATGGCGATGAGGGTGGCGGTGTCTAATTAGGGTTTTTGCGTTTCTGTTCTCTACTTCTCTTGAGTCTCTCTCACTTAAAGGTTCACGGATTGAGTTCACAAAGTTGATGTAGCCCTAGAATTTCCATTTATAACGTTATTTTGTAGCAAAAAATAAATAAAAAATATAGTGGGCTAGCCACCATAGCCCGTCCCGAACCCGTTTTGGCCCGCACCCATATGGGCCAGCCCAAATTGGTCCACTTTTATTTGGGTTGCTAGTTTTAAAACCCAACCCACCCTTATTGTATGGCGGGGCGGGATGGACCGACGGGTCTAACCCAAATAATTGAGGGCTCTATGTATCTATATGTTTTTAGAGAGAGGGAGAGAGGGGGGATCAGATAATATGGGAAAGGGAGGGGAGGGTTTTGTATGTGGGAAAAGGGGGTATTTCGATATTTAGAAAATTCATTAACCCTGAAATATGGAGATGAGCTCTATTCATGAAAAAGAAATGTCGAGTTCAATTTTGGCAATTGATTTGGCCGGAGGAGGCTTACGGAATTAAGCCAAGAACTTAATAATTTAGGGCAAGAATTGATGCGCCTTTTTTTTTAATAAATTTCAATAGAGAATTGTTATATAGGCCCGTAAAATTGTTGAGTAAACTCTTATCATTAAATCCACCCCTCCCCTAAAAAAAATTAAAACAAACCCCTCCCTTTTCCTTTATACCACTTATCTCATTTATCCCTTATCTTTCACCCCCCACACCCATTAACCAAAGATTACTCTCTCACTCACCCACACTCACCATCATTTATTGAATTTTAGAGAGAGAGAGAAATCTGAATTTTGGAGAGAAGAAGAAGAAGAAGAAGAAGAAGAAGAAGAAGAAGAAGAAGAAGAAGAAGAAGAAGAAGAAGAAGAAGAAGAAGACTTTCAATTTCAACTTCAATCAATATGTCAAATATTGGAAAACAAGGTAATTTTTTGTTCAAATCTTGTACTTATGTTTGAAAATTACTTCCTATAGTTTAATTCATTCGATTATAGTTTCAATTTGATAAATTTTGCACTACAGGAAACAGTACTATATACGGATGATTTTAGCTGCCGTATATAGTAACGCGAGCCGCCGTATATAGCATTTACGGCGGATTATCTGCCGTATATAGTCTACCGTATAAAGTCGCACCATAAATAGTATTTACGGCGGCTATCCCGCCGTAAATACTATTTACGGCAGAAATACAACTGCCATATATATCAAGGACAAATACGGCGGCTTATGGACCGCCGTATATAATGAAATACAAATACACCGTATGCATATAACAGGCGTATTTGAGGAAGCTTTATACGGCAGTAGGTAACCGCCGTATATAATGAAATCTTATATACGGCGGTATAGATTCGCCGTATATAATAGACGAGTCGTCCCATAGAGCACGAATCGTCCCATTTTCACCCCACTCTGATACCCTTGTCCCCAAAGGGGGACGAGTCGTCCATTGAACGTATTTACGGCGGATACATGAAACCGCTGTAAATAACTACTTATTTACGGCGATTTCATGTATCCGCCGTAAATAAGAGACGAGTCATCCACTAGAGCACGAATCGTCCCATTTTCACCCCACTCTGATACCCTCGTCCCCCTTTGGGGACGAGTCGTCCAATGAACTATTTACGGCGGTTTCATATATCCGCCGTAAATAACTAGAATTTTTTTTTTCAGGTGAGCCCTGTATTATTCACTTCCCCCAAAAATACACCCGCAGAAACCAAATTCAACCTGTACACACACAAATGCAGTCTATATATAACCAAAAATACACCCGCAGAAACCAAATTCAACCTGTACACACACAAATGCAACCTGTATATAAAATAACTAGGCTTCGTAAATGTATATACAACACAATATCAACTTAACCAATAACACAAAAAAGATAGTAGCATGAATCCAAAACTCAATATATACAACACAATATCAATGTTTACAATCAACAAGCTGTATCCTAATACAAATATTCCATCAGCTGGAACTTGTTCACCAATGGATAAGTGCACAACATCTCCAACAACCAAGTCATGAATCCATCTCCAACAACACAAATAATGAGGATAATGATCGAGGGTTGAATCCTGCAAAGCCTCCCATAATCATAAAAAAGTCATCTCATGTACAATGGATTACAAACATTCACATATATAAATTACAGGTACGGAGAGACTCAGAAAACCATATGTATAACTTCTCTAGGTCAAAACTATTTGAACATGGGGTAGAGGGAGTACGTAAAAAATGAACTTTACACGCAGCCCAAAATTTCCATATTTACTCTAAGTAGAGACATGTTTTAAATGATTTTCTCATCTATGTGCAAGAAATCCACTCATAAGTCATCACAATCGTGAGCCACTAACAAACTACCCAATAGTAAAATCTCCTACTCATAAGAACTTAATAAGAACATATAAACACACGAAAAGAAACAACGGTACAAGTAACTCTAGTGGTTCAAACTTTTTGGGATGATTTATTTGTGCAATGTGCAAACTAGTATTACTCTGCTTAGATTTAGTGTTATTATATTTATAGGATTGAGAAAACATACCACTGCCTATCCATTACTGCCATTTCCATGCTGTTGCATATAATTACGTTTCAAATCTTCTATCATTTGACGTTGATCCTCAAGTTGCTTTTGCATTAATGACATCGTCCCCTCAAGTTCAGCAACACAGGCTGCAGAAGCACTTTGAGAAGTTGATGCTTTACCAAACACCCTAGTTTTGGTAAGACCTTGTCCCATACAGCGCACTCTCCCATGGTCATCATTTCCCATAAGATTTGTGAATATCTGTTCTCGCTTGCTGGGAGAGTTTTGTTCCTCCTCTGGTATATCTTCAATTACATCATTTAACGTTAACTGTAACAAAAAACAACATGTTTAATATAATTGTTTTAACTTTAATTAATATTATGAAAATGAAGTTAGAAATGGAAAAAGTATTCTATACAAGAAAAAAACTGAAACAGAAAAGGTTGAAACTTTAACTTACGATCATACGAGAGGTGGTTTCGTCTGCAGCCTGACCACCTTTGTTCGTGCGCGTAGCTATGAACATGCTTATGCGATCAGTGGGTAATCCCTCGTCTTCTCTCTACCATTTATAATAGAATCATTTGACAAAAAAAATATTTATATACTATACAAAAAGAAGCATTAATTGACAACTGAGAACTAAATTGAACGATGACAAACCTCTTTTATGATAGTGCAATGCGACTTTTTTCCAGTCCTGTTAAGGCACTCTTGCTTTGATCGATTCGCTTGGTTTATTTGTGATAATTCCTGAAAAAAAAAAAGAAGATAATATTAGTATTAATTTGACTACTTATAAGACATTCACGATAATAGAATGAGATTAATTTGAAATATACCTGAGCCATTTCTGAACTCCACATACGCACAAGTTCAACCCATTGATTCGCAACACACGCATGGGGTGGGTGAGCCAATCGCTCCTCGTCGGATTCATACATATTATACATACATTTCACCTGACATTTCCATATTACAAAGTCATAATCATAAATATGAGTAAAATTGCATAGTAAGCAAATGCGATCTAAACAAATACATATTACAAGTAAATAAAGTCGTCTGTTGCATACTTATTATATGCTTGTCTCATCACCTGATATTTCAAGTCTCTCCATTGTTTATTGAGAGCTAGATACATAATTTGCTCATACTCGGGAGGCGCATTGGTAGTATCCTATATACAATTCAACAAAGAAAAAGAACAATTGTTAGAGAATCATAAGACTTTTGACTACTTAATAGAATACAAAACTAAAGCCAAGAAAAAATAATCAAGTAAACGTGAGTTTTATGTAAGGAATATGGATTACAACTTACTTGAACGTTTCTCCATACGTGATCTAGAACTGCACGTTCCATCTCATGCCATTCTTTAGTTAATGGGAAATGTTTTCCATTTCTCACAAAATATCCTAGCTGAGTAGCTAGTTTTGCATTTTCCCCACCACAAGGTTGTTCAAATTCATTCCATATTATATTTAATTTTTCTTTACCCCATTTTTTCGTTGATTTTGTCACCCCTCTTCCTTTCTTTGTTGAGCCCTCACCTATTAATTGCTTCCTTGGCGGCATATCTGGCAAAAAAAATATAAGAAACATGAAAACGAATAATAGACAATGAAATGTATGTATGTCTGAATTTAAAAGTGAGCAAATACTAGTTATATCAAAGTGATAATGTTACTATGGTATTACTAGCCCATCAAATAGAAGGACATGCATGATACCCTGTAATTACATGATGTTTCTTGGTTTAATACTCCTGCTTATACTCCCTCTATCCCTTAACAAATGTCGAAAAAAGTTTCAAAACTAATGAATGTCGAAAGAAGTTTCAAAATTGTCCCTTATTGTATATTGTACACATTTTCAGAATGGTGCTTCATCTGCTGGCCCAGAAACCAAGCAAGGAAAAGGAGCTCTTCTTGAAGGCTTCTTTGATGACAAAACTGCTGATCTACGTGCACGTGGCATTACGATTGTTAGGCCAGACATAAAGTAAGCCCATCCTTTTGTTGCTTCTTGAATCTCCAGTTATCAACTTTTGTATAGTGTTAAAAAAATGATGCTTTAATTGCAACAAGTATACTTATTAGGATCGAGACTAAATTATATTCAATCATGTCACTTGATTGATTCTTCTTCATGATTACATGTGGCAGTGGAGAAGGTAATTTAGTTGATGAAATTTACTTTTGAAATTAGGTCTTGGGTTCTTAGTGGTCTTTTACTCCGTATATTCAACTTGTAGTCTCATCTGATCAAGTAATGAACTCTAGGATCTCTATGCACATGCTATTATTTTCTGAAGCAACAAGGCATTGGCTGTGAATAAACAAGACAATAACTATTATTGGACTGTAAGTGACTAGAAGCTTATTTATATATAAGGGTGGTGGGAAGTGTTTATCCTCATAGTTGGTTCTGATAAAGGATAAATATTGTCAACTAACAGCAACAACAACAACAGCAACAGCAACAACAACAACAACAGCAACAACAACAGCAACAACAACAACAGCATCAACAAAAGATCATGAAGGTTGCAGATATGAACTTTTATGTACCTTAGATATGAGCATAAATTCACGAATCATTCATTTATGAAATTTTAAGAACCAAATATTTTTCAGTTGCTAACGAAAGAGGTTTTTGAAAAACTTACTTTTTGATAACAGGGGTTCTGACGAAGTTCCTTCTTTCCAATTACTCAGCAGTGGCAGGGATCAGTTTCGGCTGTCCGCCTCACTAGTAGAGCTGCAAGAAACCTTACAAAGATATCAATTTGAAGCCAAGAAACAAGTCAAAATAGTACTAGTAACCAATGTAAAAGCAAATTTCGTGCTTCATTTTGAGCTCCCAAACAAAATGAGATGCAAGCATTTACCAAAATTCAACCATTTCACCTACACAATTCAAACTGTACAAGTATTGCAACTTAAAAATGAGAATTAAGCTCAAAACTAAACCATATAAACACACACACCAACACGCACATAGGTACAACTACTCTGGATTGCATAATGAATCAGGAGTAGATACGCAAGAAGAATTACCAACAGATGAATACTATACAATTGTCAAATGTATCAAAATAAAAATTAAGAGTTTAATCAAAAGAAGCAGAACAAATACATATTACAATTAACAATATTAATATTCAACCATACAAAATAACGAGTTTGATTGAAACATGAAACATAAGTAATAACATTATCTTAGTAATAGTAAGCAAATAAGATCTAAACAAATACATATTTCAATTAACAATATTAATATTCAACCATACAAAATAACAAGTTTGATTGAAACATGAAACATAAGTAATAACATCACTGATGAGAGTCGGAGCCTTGTCCCTGATAGTAGGTCTGACAGGAAGAACGCCTCTGTGCACGAGCAGTGGCTCTCGAATGCATCATAGTCAAATAATCCTCTGAAACTGGCTCGTAACTTCGGGTCTCTGTCTGCATCGCCCAAGCCTTCAGCTGCCTAGACCGGGCTCCCAAAATGGCAGTTTCATCCTCCAACCCCTCAAAACGATCCAGCACCTCCTCCCATCTAACATCCTCTAAAGCCTGTCGGCTCTGCTCCCGAGCAATCCTTAATCTCTCCTGCTCATCCAAATAGGCCTTCATCATAGCCCATTGATCCAAAGAACCTTGCGGGTTCTGGTTCTGCTCTCCACTTTGATCTCCCTATCTTTCCTGATCATGCTCTTCGTTTTCCTCCTCATCAACCGGATCCATTTCATCATCCACTTCTGGCATACGCCAATGCCTGGCCTGCGTACCACTCGGAAAGGTGGCCCCTACTGTGCAAGAGATTGTTCTTTTGGAAACACCATATTCAAACAATAAGGCCCTATTGTCTCCCGTTATAGGGTCCCTCACAAACTTATCATATTGCACAAGCCAATCCCGAGAATAAATGCCTATGCCCCCCGTCAATTTCATCGCCTCGGGCTTTAGGTTTCCCAAACACGCTTCCGCAAGCAACTTAATCATCCCCCTATTGATATGTTTCCCTTTTTGCTAAGAGAAAATGCCTCACATCTACTAACAAAAATATCAAACCAGTTCGGGATCACTTGCACACTCCTTAACCCCGTTCTCAAGAGGATCACCATTGTAACATTAAGTTGGGCTGACTCTCCATGTGTCAACCAAGACATCGATAATCCTCTGTAAAATAACTTCCAGGCTGGGTGAGATAGAGAGGAAGCCCGCAGATGCTTCTTATTACACGGTAATCCCATGAGCTCAGAAAAGAAAAACATCCCACCCCATCAACTTCCAACCAGTTTCCCCTCGGCTAATCAACACCAAAGACTTCCCTCAACTCATTATAGGTCACTCTATATGCTCCATCATCCAAATTAAATCGAATTGAGTTTGCTTGTGACCCCTTACCTGCCTCTAACGTTGAAAGGAACTCTAGGGAGTATCTTAAATAGGTATCGGCCCTCTTACCCAGGAAGTTACCTAATCCGGCCTGCGTCATCAACTCCGTTACTAATGTGTCTAAACCCAAATCCCTCAAAATCGGCATTCTACCCTCCAAATTCCTCCATTTTTTCTTTTGTGCAGAGGTCAATTTGGTTAAACCCATATACGGCAACGATGCATTAGGGGGAGTGGGATCATTAGGGACTACGGGTTGCGGGTTTTGTCTAACCCTCTTGTTGCTACTTCCACCCCCTCTAGCGTCTCTCTCCTAAGGAGTGTAAGTACCCAAATCCGGATCGTCAAAATCCGTCAGAAAGTTAACCGAAATCCATTAACTGGCCCGCTCCAGGTTAACCGGAACTCGTTAAGCTCCCCGTTGCCAAGCCAACGAGACGTCCCGGGACTGCCCCAAGCATCCCAACGTTGAAGCGTACTTAACACACGTCATCGCACGTAAAAGTACGGCTTTCCCTGAAAAATGCACTTTCCGACACTTTCCGGGGGCATTTCGGACATTTTTCGGACTGTTATTTTAAAAACGGACAAAACCGGGACCCGGAAACGAACTCCCACACAAATGGTGAGTCATGGGACACGTGGCAAGCATGCCACCTCCCTCTAGTCACCTTTCAATCAGAAATCAAGGCCAAATGACCAAAATACCCCTGGATTGCAGACCAAGTCCGGCCGGACTCATTTGCAGGTTCTGAGAAATTGCCAGCAAGTCCCTCAAAATTCCAAAATACCACAAAACCCCCTGGATTTTAGTCTAAGTCCGGCCGAACTCCTACTAAAAATTTACCTATAAATAGAAGGGCTGTCAAAGCCATTTACAAAAACAAAATTACTCTCCATTTTCACCATAGCCACGGCCCAACTGAGTTTCACCCCTTCCCGAGCTCCCGTTTCGTCTCGATTCGCGTGAAACTTCCGTATTTCGATCAAATACGCCCCTCACCACTCCGAAACACCGTTCCAAACTACTTTTCGTATCCCGTATACACCCCTTGAGCCAAAGGAGTCGACCCTAGCCATAGGTATAACTCCCTCTCTCTAATCTCTCGTTTTGTCTCGATTTACGCGCCAGTCGCTACAAGCGTTTCGAACAACGTCATTGAAATGTAGACGCCTCCGTCTAACGGGGTTCGATACGTTTTAGCCCCTTGATCCTCTTCTCTTCCCGTAAGAGAAGTAATCACGGGTTAAAACGGCATTCCGACCCCGTTCCGTTTAAATTTCTGTCATTTACCATTTCGGATCGATCGATCCGTCGATTGTCATTTACTTTTCTGTCATTTACAACTCCGAGCCGTTTTGGCTCGTCGATCGTCATTTACAACTTCGAGCCGTTTTGGCTCATCGATCGTCATTTACAATTTCGAGTAGTTTGGCTCATCGATCGTCATTTACAACTCCGGATCGTTCGATTGCATATCATTTAATACGTTTTTCCCGTAAAAATCGTTAACAATGTAATGCCCGGTTCAAAACCGGAGTTCGTCCTTCGAACTCTCTTTCAAAAGCGCAAATTGACGTTTGGCATCCGAACGCTCATCTTCAAACTTAAAAGCAAACTTTTGACATTCAAAAACATTTAATACGTTTTTTCCGTAAAAATCGTTAACAATGTAATGTCCGGTTCAAAACCGGAGTTCGTCCTTCGAACTCTCTTTCAAAAAGCTCAAAATCGACGTTTGCCACGCAAACGCTCATTTCAATCTCAAAATCGACATTTGCCACGCAAGCACTCACTTCGAACTCTCTTTCAAAAAGCTCAAAATCGACGTTTGCCACGCAAACGCTCATTTCAAACTCAAAATCGACGTTTGCCACGCAAATGCTCATTTCTGTCTCAAAACCGACGTTTGTCATTCAAACGCTCGTCTTTTCAAACAGGTCACCTAATCAACGTTTGACATTCAAACTAAGATTAAGCTTGTCATTCAAGCCCCCATTTCAAAACACACACACACACACACGATTTCGAGAAAGGTAGAAAGACTCGTCATACGAGGCATTTCGGTTGATCTCGTAATACTCTTCCCGAAACGTAACATGACCTCCGAACCTAACAATCTCTGGTACCAAATAGCTTTTTACTCATTTTTGCTACCAATAAAAATGATCCCCTGTTTTCAAAGCCTTTTCCTAAGTTTTTGCTACCAATAAAAACGACACCATTTTCACTAAAGCCGTTTCTCAACGTTTGGGCTCAAAATACAAAAACCGCGTGGCGACTCCTCATTCCTTCCCAAGAAGTGAGGTCTCAAACACCAACCCTCCGCGAAAGACAACCGCTTCGCTCGCGCGAACCCGGGTAATTTCAAGGAGGCATAATTATCACCACAAAATTCACAAAGTAAGTGCAACAATAAACACACCACCACAATCAGATTCTCCTTCCAAGTCCCAACCAAACCACCACACTACAGTTTCAGTAAAATTCAGCTATTGAATATGCAAGAGAGGAAAAATGCAACCTATATATAAGACGGAGAGACACAAATTTTAGTAATAACATTGTCTTAGTAAATAGTAAGCAAATAAGATCTAAACAAATACATATTACAAGTAACAATATTAATATTCAACCATACAAAAATAACAAGTTTGATTGAAAAATAAAACATAAGTAGTAACATTGTCTTAGTAATAGTAAGCAAATAAGATCTAAACAAATACTACTCAAACTAATCATTATCATTAGCGGCCATATCAACATCATCATTATCGGCCATATCAACATCAACATCATTGATATTAGGGGCCGTTTGGTTTAATGGAAAAAAGGGGAAGGAATGGAATGGTCAATGGAATTGAATTCCTGAAGGAATTGGAATGGAAAAAAATTGGTCAAACCCCTCCGTTTGGTTGGCACGGAATGGAATGAAATTGTCATTCAATTCCTTGGCAAATCATGTTTGGTTTGAAAATACAAATTATAGGAATTGAATGAAAGCATATAAAATATCCAATTTACCCTTGTTTTAAAAAATTAATGAGTAAAAAAAAAAATTTTTGGGGAGGGGAGTGGGGTGGGGTAGGCAGGGGTAGGAGAAATGAGTAAAAAAATTAATTTTTTTTGAGGGGGGTGGGGGTAGGACTGGGTGGGTGGGGTAGGTAGTGTGGGGCCTCCCCAACCCCGGGACCTAAAAACTCGTGCCCCAGCTGGAGGGTCCCCAAACCACCTCCTATTAAATTAAAACTTTTTGTTTAAATAATTTGAAAGTCGAATAAACTTTTGAAACAAAACGACATGACCTTTCCACTAGGAGGTGTTATCAACCTGCTTTAAACCAAACCATAACCTATTTTAATTTACAACGTTACAACTGAAAGTGTTTATAAAAACTTTATACACAACTTTTTCCCAATTTAATAAATACCACAACTTATTCCCAACTCCCAAACACTACACATACCCTGACAACCCAAAAGACAGTCCAACTCCTTCCCGATCTCACCGGTCTGGTCTACCTGTCTCAGCTGAATCTAGAAAAAATTAAAGGGGGAAGGGGTGAGAAAGAATCTCAGTAAGTTATTATGAATGCAGCAATATGCCATATAAAATGCAACACATAAACAGGTTGCTCAATATCACATTTGGAAAGCGGTAAACACATTACGTTACCTGATCTTACCTTTTCCCGTCTGAACAATAAGTTGTACTACATTGGGAATATCACCCTCTTTATTTACGAACTGCTTAAGCATATTCACGCCTTATAGGACCCATTTTTCAGGGAATCATATAAGGTATCAGTATCCTATGAACTTCTTAGGCATATTCATAGTAACTGAACCCAAATTTGTGGCCACAGTGGGGCAGAAACGGACACAGATATAATGTAATCCGAGCACCTTATGGAACAACTTCTCATAAGTGATCGTATTCCATTATACCCCCGAATATCAGCTGATATCAATCACATTCAAGCACATAACAGTTACTTGAAATAAAATCCACACATTGGGATAACAATATATAACATGGTACAATTACTCATGTTCATCAATATACAACATGGTACAATTACTCATGTTCAACTCTCAAATAGTGTAACATATATATCAACACCATTGAGCCACAATAATCCACATATGGTATGCCTGCTCATACTCAATCAACTGAAATCGTGCAACATATAATTTAACAGTATTAAATAACAACAATTCAACAACAGGGTATTAATACTCCTGTTCAACCCAATAAAGCAGTGCAACACTTATTTCATGCACTATATAAACCAATATCCATGAATGTATAATCACATATGGCCACAATATAACCCAAGTAACTCATAGGTATCCCTGCTGTACTATTGAACTCTTTCTATAAAGGTTCCATAATCATTTACCAAGTTTTTATTAACTATGGTTACTTTTCAAATCAAGGCCTTCAACCATTTTTAGGGCTATATTTAAAGACGTTTCCTTTCTCATTTTGGACCATTTAAGATTCCATTGTAATGTACTAATGTTGTTCTATTATTATTGTTAAAGAGTGTTCCATTATACCCGAGGTAAGCTAGGTTTTCACAGCTTGCAAAATTGTTCAGAGGCTGCAGGGCAAGGCACGACTCGTGCCCCAGGGCACGACTCGTGCCCCAGGGCACGACTCGTGCCCCTTTTACCCCCACTCAGATTCAGTCGTCCCCTATGGAGGTCACGACTTGGCACAACAGGGCACGACTCGTGCCCATTTTACCCCCTTCAGAATCACTCGTCCCCCCTTCAAGGTACGACTAAACTATGCAGGTCACGACTCGTGCTCCAGAGCGCGAGTCGTGCCTATCCCCAGAAATGTTGCTGATGTTAAACATCAGCTACCAAACAAGAATATGGACCAATTTTCCCCTGCCCAGCCAAGTCAATTCAACCCATATCAGTACTCATACAAGTTATAAACCATAACCATACTCACTCTATACCCTATAACATATCTACTTAACAACCATATTATTTCCCTTCCACTATCACAACAACAACTATACCACCAAATGTTCTTTTCATTTCCAAGCCAAGTAAAATGATCCGACAATACCCTATTCATTTCAAAACCAAACTTTCCTTGTTATTTACAAAGTCATAAAAATTGACTAAAATTCCAACAACCATATACACAACCTAATAACATCCTTTAACTTGGAAATGAATACCGGTACCAACTCTTTCCAATATTTTTACATTTTACAACCACACTACAATACTCCTTTCACCATATATCAATTTTTCTATAATAACCTTATTAATTCCCAACCTATCATCCTACTCATTTCCGAATCATTTCTCATCATTCCAAAGGCCAATAAACTTGTCAAATTTACCAATAATCAATTATATGATAATAATAACATTATATAACATATATAACCACAACTTCACAATTTAGCCAACTTCATTATAAGGAATCCAAACAATACCACGCATACTTCCTCCAAGACATATAACCCTTTTACCCCATCTTTCCAAATTAAGCCATATGATATTATCACTCTTTGCCATATTCACTCAACAACCGCCCAAGTTCTTTCCCTTTCCAAACACCAAGTTTTCCTTTTTATTTCCAAAGCCATATAAATTGACTAAAAATTCCAACACTCATATATATTACATAATAACGCCATATATAAATACAACTTTATCATTTCCAAGCCAAACCTTATCCTACTCAATCAACCAATCCATTTTTCCTTTTTATTCCCACAACCCAAATAAATTCCGAAAATTACCAAAAGCCAAATATTTTGGTCCCATAATACCAAATATCATTTATAACACATAATATCATCATTTAGCTTAATATGAACAACTATTTGAAAAGAATCATAATAACTTACTCAAAATAGGTCGAAATGAAAAGATGATCTGATCAACTCTAAATATTCTCCTCGTCTCCCTGATCGCTTTGACGCAGTCGAAATTAAAAACGGAGCAACGGTTAATTTTTAAGAATTTTTGGAAGATAATAAAATGATAATATGAAACGAAAGAAAAGGACGGAGGATAAAATGTTTTCTCCATTTCTCTAGAATGCCGTGGAAGAAAGAAGGAGTAAGGATTTATATATATATTAAAGTTACAATTTAGCCCTCCAAGATATGAGTTATTTCTATGAATTACCTTAAGTTCCACTATTGACACATAAGCCCCTCAACTTTAACCCATTAGCCTCAACCTTTTATAAACCTTCCTTTACATTTCAATAATTAAAAACTCAACTACCCAATTCTTATTTATTCCTTTTTAGACCTTAAATAATTACACTTAATTTATTGACATACTTAAATTGTCACACAATTTATTAAAATGCTAAAACTAACGATTACAGGCGCACGTGCAACTATTCTTCCCATAACTGGTTCCCTATAATTCAGGAGCCATCCCTGGACACGTTCTCACAACATGTAACTGTCCCACAAATCACGGAGCTCATGTAGCCCCACCAAATATACCACCGTCATCAACTATAAATACATAACAACCACAACGGTTCCAAGGTAATTGCAATTTTGCTATTTGAATACCTTTGTTCAATACATTATTTGCTCTCCAAACATATATACTTACTCTCACGCCCGAGGGTCTAAGCCGGAGACACATCCGGCTAGTCGTGGGTTCTGATTTCAGGTCAAGGAGTCAGGTGATTGGTCCTGCCACGTGGAGGAAGATTGATAAGCACATTTCCTGCGGCATCAGTTTGGTTCCATTGCCGGGAAATCGTGCGTACTTGACCTCGAAAGCTTTTTCAACCTGCAACCATGGTGACTTTGGATGGACATGTCTCTGAGGCCTCACTTGAACATAACGAAGGAAACGCTAACGCCAATGCAAACACTAGAAATGCTAATTTGCCTCCTCCCCCTCCACCGCATCATCACGCTAGGGCAACTCGGTCTAATAGTTCTGCTGATGGCAAGGGATTGCCAGATGGGAGGAGGGACAAGGGCCGGTCCCTCATCTAATCCCCTAAGCAGAAAGGAGATGCTGCTAGAACAAGCTCAGATTCTAGCAGAGTTGTTAGCTATGGAGGAGGAGCTGGAGCAAACTTATAGGAGGTCAGAAAGGGCAGCTCCCTCTCAGGTTTCTAACATACAACGTGAAAGGAGTATTAGGCAAGATGGAAGTGCCCAGCAGAATGGTGATCGACAAATCATTCCTCATATCCGAACTCACATTCCAGTCCCACCTGACAACTTGAGGAGTCACCTCAACACCAACCGGGAGCAGGAGGCTAAGTCGGAGCTGAGACGGCGAAGAGAGGCCGAGAGAAATAGGCCTGCTCGGACCGAAAGGTCGCAGTCCCACAGAGAAGATAGGCGCAGGTTGCCACTTAGAGATGATAGGCGCAGGTCGCCACTAAGAGAGGATAGGCGCAGGTCGCCGCTTAGAGATGATAGGCGCAGGTCGCCAATTCAGTCAGTGAGGTCACCTTCTCACAGGGATAGGAGGAGCGGAGAGATAACTCCTCCTAGAAGCAACAGACACAGAGCTAACTCTGGAAGAGAGCATCACCGTGAAGAGAGGCAAAGGTCAAATGATGTCTCCCATGCTAGGGACGACAGGCCAGATGCTAGAGAGTGGCTCCTATGGAAGAAGAAGTTTGAGCAGTGGGAAGCTGACAAAAAAGAGGATGTTAGAAAGGACAAACGAGATGGTTTTACTCTTCTACCTCTGGCCAAGGAGTTGCTCGACCGTCGACCTCCGCTAGGTTTCAGATTGCCAGTCCTGGAAAAATATTTGGGTGCGACCAACGCCAAAAGCTATGTACAACACTTGGAGGCTACCATGTGCTTTGTCTCCCACGAGGATGACATGATGTGCAAGGCACTTACAAGCACACTCACTGGGGCAGACCTCACTTGGTTCAATGGCTTGGCACCAGGTTGCATCTCGACTTGGACTTACATGAGGAAGAAATTTCTGGAACGCTTCTTGACTGCTGGAGCTAGGAAGATGACAGTCACCGATCTAAATAACTTGGTGCAAGGGAAAAATGAAAGCTCGATGAGCTACTACACCAAGTTTAAGGAGATGGTCGACAAGATCGAGGAGGACCTCACATACAGGGAGGTGATCAATTGTTTCAGAAGTGGAATTACTTCTGCAGATATGGACTACGAGCTGACAGTTCGAACTGTGACTACTCAACAAGAGTTATTCGAGAAGGCCTACAACGTAGCGTTGGCCGAGGAAAGAAAAGAGAAGAAAAATGGGAAAAGCCCCAAGGTTGAGGTCGCTGATGATAAAAAAGACTCAGCCAAGAATGGGGGAAACAACAAGAATGGCAAGAGCAGAACCAGGGCGACTGAGAAAGTGCCCGAAGCTTTCACTCCCCTAACGGTGAGTCGAACTGAAATAATGAATGCGGTCGAGCTAGGCCCACCTGCCCCTATAAACCGAGCAAATAAGTTCAGAAGGGACAACAGCAAATACTGCGAGTATCACAAAGATACAGGCCATACTACGTAGGATTGTATGAGCTTGAAGCATATCATTCAGAGGATGGTCGATCAGGGAAGGCTCGATGCATACGTAAAAAGGCCTCAAGTAGGCGGAGGTGAGCGACCTGCGGGTGGACATCCAGAGCCGAGGCAGCCTAGATTGAATCTGGGCGTTATTACTGAGCAAGCCAGCAACATAACCATCAAGCATAAGATTTTCCAGCTCAACAAAGCCCCACATGTGCCGCCAAGGAGCTACGTCAGGGACGAGGTGATTAGCTTTTATCTGAACGAGCTAGCAACTAATATAGAGGCTAGAGTGCAAGTTCTCGTCATCCCAGGACTAATTGATGGATGTACGACGAGCAGACTCTTAGTCGACACGGGGGCCTGCAAGGATATTCTGTTCTACAAAATGTTCCAGGAGATGGGTCTCTCGAGTGAGCAGCTCGAACCATATGATGGCAGATTGGAAGGCTTCACCAACCACCGGGTCGATGCCAAAGGACAGATCGAGCTAGATGTCGACCTAGGCCAACACCCTTACAGGGTCGTTTCCAAGGTAAAATTTATTGTCATTGATGTGAACAGTGATTATGCTGCTATTCTTGGTATCCCTGGCCAGGTCGTACTTGGAATGGTGGCCTCAATCCCCCATCACCGAGTTAAATTCCCCATGCCAACTGGAGTCGGCTGTGTACAAGGCACAGTTCGAGCATACCTTGATCATGTCCTTCGAGAAAGAAAGAAGAGGGAGCTAGAGGTTGAAACTGCGGAAGGATACCTTAAGCTGTCTCAGTCGGTCACCAAAACTACTCGACTATCTACGATCACCAATATGGAAGAGTCGACCTATAGCTCACATGACGAGATCATGACCGAGTCGACACATCACTCTGAATTCACCATGTTCGATCCGGATACAGTTATGGTCGACCAAGTATCCATAGGCAAGCTATGCCTCCAGATCGACAATAACTCGGGGGCCACCACCAGTGAGATCGCAGACGAGCTAGATGACATGATCGCTGAGGAAGCTCCCCACTTAGGGGCCGAGGAAAGACAGAGGGTTAGGGAGATCATCATTGAGACCCTACAATTCAGAGATGGTCCAGAGCTAGAGGCTGTAGACGAGTTAGAAGCAGTGATCACAAATCCTTCCTATCCCAAATAGAAAATTCAGATTGGAAAGCAATTGTCACCTGAAGAAAGGTTAGAGATTGTCGAGCTACTCAAAGAAAGAAACGATGTTTTTGCCTGGCGAGTAGAAGATATAAAGGGGATCAAGGAAGAGGTCGCGGTTCACAGGCTGGAGGTCAACCCAACCATAAAACCTAGACCCCAGAAATTGAGAAGCTTCGCTCGTGACAAAGAGGAGGCTATAAAACTTGAAGTACAAAAACTTTTGAGTGCAGGTATCATAAAGGAGGCTACACATACAACCTGGTTAGCCAATGTGGTCATGATGAAGAAGTCAAATGGCAAGTGGAGAATGTGCGTCGACTTCACCAACCTCAATCTTGCCTGCCCAAAAGACAGCTATCCTATCCCTAGAATTGACAAGCTCATTGATTCTATTGCTGGCCATTCCACCCTCAACTTTCTAGATGCCTATCCAGGCTATCATCAGATCAAGATGCATGAGGATGATATCGTGAAGACAGCTTTCCAAGCAGCTGGAGGCATCTATTGCTACAACATGATGTCGTTCGGTTTAAAAAATGCAGGAGCAACCTACCAACGCATGGTAAACAAAGTCTTTGCTTCACAAATTGGCCGAAACATGGAGGCCTACATCGACAATATGGTCATCAAAACAAAGACCGGACGTCACGTGGTCGACCTAAAGGAAACGTTCGCCAATCTACGAGCAAACGACATGAAACTTAACCCAAGCAAATGCGTATTTGGAGTAGCAGCGGGCAAATTTCTTGGCTTTATGGTGTCCCAGCGAGGTATTGAAGCCAATCCAGAGAAGATCAAGGCTCTAGTCGACATGAAGGAGCCCACAAGTATAAAGGAGATGCAGCGACTTAATGGTAGGGTGGCAGCCTTAGGTCGTTTTATAGCCAAGTCGGCAGAAAGGTCTCTCCCCTTTTTCAAATCATTGAGGGGTACGAAAAACTTTGAGTGGACGACCGAATGTCATTCGTCGTTCCAACAGCTCAAGGAGTACCTCGCTACTCCTCCCTTATTGAGTAGTCCGACCATTGGTGAGACCTTGTTCATGTATCTATCTGTGGGGGACAAATCAGTTGCAGTCGTTCTGGTTCGAGAAGAAGAGGGGCTTCAAAAGCCCGTATACTATGTTAGCAAGGCTCTATCAGATGTGGAAGGTAGATATTACAATGCGGAGAAGGTCGCATATGCCTTGGTCGTAGCTTCAAGGAAGCTGCGAGCTTATTTCTTGGCTCACCCTATTGTTGTGCTCACAAATGCACCCTTGAGAAAAATTCTACACAAGCCAGAGAGTTCAGGTCGTTTACTCAATTGGTCAATTGCTCTCACAGAATTCGACATCGAGTATCGACCTCGAAAGGCATTGAAGGCTCAAGCCTTGGCAGACTTCTTGGTCGAGCTGACGTTCACCAAGGAAGATAGCGAGGTGCGAGCTCAGAAGGAGAAAGCTAAAGGAAAAGAGCCAGACTCCCAGCCTATCACTAGTCAACCCGACGACTGCTGGAAGGTGTACTCAGATGGGTCAGCAACGAAGAGTGTTAGTGGAGCCGGGATAGTCCTGATTGAGCCAGAATCTAGGACGGTCTATAAGGAAGCATTGAGGTTTAAGTTTGAAGCCTCCAACAACCAGGCAGAGTATGAAGCTTTGGTGGCAGCCGTCGAGTACGCCAAGTGCTTTGGAGCGACCAAAATCATAGCCTATTATGACTCCCAGTTAATAGTCAATCAGGTCAGAGGGGAGTATGAGGTGCTAAACTCCACCTTGGTCAAATACTGCGACCTGGTGAAGGAACTGATAAAAGACTTGGAGTTTTGGGAAATTCAGAGGATTGGTCGACAAGACAATGAATTGGCCGACCTACTCTCAAAGCTAGCTACTTCAGATGAGCCACACGAAGAGCCCATCTCCTACCTTGAGAATCCAGCCTATGAAAGGGTTCAAATTCAATGCGTAGAGGACCCCTTGAGAAACTGGGCCTATGACAAGTGTTGGATCGAAGAAATGAAGGCGTACTTGGAAAGGGGAGAGCTCCCTGAGGACGAGAAGAAAGCTCGAGCTATCAAAAAGAAAGCTCCGAGATATGTTATCCAAGGAGGCATGCTATTCAGAAGATCATATACTAGGCCATTGCTGAAATGCATTCACCCCCAAGAAATTACTCAGTTAATGCATGAGGTGCACAGTGGAATTTGTGGTGGACACCCGGGGGCCAGAACTTTAGCCGACAAATTGATCACTTTGGGGTACTACTGGCCAAACATAAGAGCTGACACTCACGACTTTGTTCATCAATGTGACCAATGTCAAAGGTTTGCCAACCTACCTTATCTGCCTACAACGGAGCAAACTCCAGTGATCGCTGCTTGGCCATTTGATATGTGGGGCGTCGACTTGATTGGACCCTTCCCGCCCGCCCGTGGAAACTGCAAGTATGTGATCGTCGCAATTGATTACTTCACGAAATGGGTCGAAGCAAAGCCACTAGCTCGCATCACAAAGGAAAATGCCATCAACTTCATACATGACTTCATCTGGTGTCGATTTGGGATCCCTCGAGCTATAGTATCAGATAATGTCTTTCAATTCTCCTGGACTTTCGAAGAAGAAATGAATCGAGTAGGAATCAAGCATTGGCAGTCATCTGTTGCCTATCCTCAAGGAAATGGGCAAGCTGAAGCAGCGAATAAGCTCGTCCTATCTTCACTAAAGACGGGCTTAGTTGGTCGACGCAGTAACTGGCTGGACGAACTCCCCCGTGCTCTTTGGGCAGTTCGCACAACCACTCGGGGGCCTACGGGGGAAACCCCATTCGCTCTTACATATGGGTCTGAGGCCATGGCACCAGCAGAGTTGCGATTTCCTACTGCTAGAGTGACCTTCTTCGACCAAGAACAGAATGACACTAGCAGATTGATCGACTTGGATTTAATCAGCGAGAAGCGAGATACAGCTTACCTGCGAATGGTCAACTACAAGCAGCGGACCAAGAGTTACCATGATAAAAAGGTGAAGACAAGATCATTCCAAGTAGGAGATCACGTGCTGAGAAAGATTGAAGTAACAGGAAGGAGAACCCAGCAGAACAAGTTATCTCCCAACTGGGAAGGTCCCTACATTGTTACTCGGGTCATCAAAGAGGGAACCTACATGATTGCCCACCCAGGTGGTGAAGAGTTGAAACATCCATGGCACGCCACTCATTTTATCAAATACTACTTCTAGTTCAGTTTTCTAGTTCATTTAAAAGTATGTACAGTTGCAAAGTTCGAATTTGTCATAGTTCTAGCTCTCCGTTTGATTTAAGCATGTTCCTACTTCAATGAAAATCGCAGTTCTATTCGACCAAACTTCATGTCACACTTTGCATTAATTTCAACAGGCTCGATTCTTAATCAGTCTCGTTCTAACAAGCTCGACTCTTAGTCAGCTTCGTCCTAACAAGCTCGATTCTTAATCAGCTTCGTTCCTCTAACGAGTCCGACTCTTAGTCGACTTCGTCCTAACACGCTCGATTCTTAATCAGCTTCATTCCTCTAACAAGTCCGACTCTTAGTCGACTTCGTTCTTACAAGCTCGACCTTTGGTCAGCTTCACTTCCTTAAACGAAATCAACTCTTAGTCAATCTCGTTTGCAAAAGCTATACAAGGCTAAGGTCGACTGTGTTATCGAAAATCAGTTCGACCAAAGTCTTAGAGCGACTTAGTCGTCCTAGTGAATCTGGCTCGACACACATGCTGGAATCAAAAGCATACAACACACAATGATAGAAAGTCAGCTACGATTAAATATAACCAAGTCTCCCAAAATGGGCCAAGACTTAAGCAAATAAAAGTTACGAAGTATTATGCCTCCCAAAAAACTGGGCCAAGGCATTCAGGTAGTTTCAAGACAAAAGCAAAATATTGTTTGGGACTTGTTCATTACAACATCATTCAAACAAATTTAAGAGTCTTGACCAGCGTCAACTTGGCCGCTTGTGTCAGGTTGATCCTCCCCATCCTTTTCTTGCTGTTGGGGGTCTATGGGTTTACCCGAATCAGAGAAGACTCGTTGTTCAGGGTCATCATCTACCTCCATATCCTCAGCATCTTCTATCTCTTGGAGAGCCACATCAAAGTTGTGAAGAGCCAAAGTGGGAGCTACCCAGGATTCACAAACGTCCTCCTGATCCTGCTGGGTAATGAAGGCCAGGTCATTTTCAGTATAAGGAATGATCGAGTGACCACCTCGAGCTGCCATGTCGTATTGGGGTTCGGATGCCCAGCGAGCTAGCTGCTCAAGGGTAACTTCAGCTGTTGAATCCACCAGAGCTCGACGTGCCATGTGGCATTTACCCAGGTCGAGAAAATCCCTCGGCTTCTCAAC
Organism: Adenophora triphylla var. japonica; assembly: GCA_022495995.1. Lineage (NCBI taxonomy): Eukaryota > Viridiplantae > Streptophyta > Magnoliopsida > Asterales > Campanulaceae > Adenophora > Adenophora triphylla. The sequence goes on along the minus strand of JAFEMH010003175.1, from coordinate 204,080 downwards.
AATGGCATTGTAATAATCATCTCCATCCTTAAACTCTTCAACAGCAGCCTTAGAAGCAGCTTGAAGCTCCTCTTTCCATTTGGCTCTAGCTACGCTGTGCTCCTCATTCAGCTCCCTCAAAAATGAATCTCTCTCTTTGAGGACCTGGGAGATGGTCGCCAGTTCCTTCTTGGTCTCCTCATGAGCCAGACGCTCAGCATCCCTCTCTGCCTTCATCTCTTCAATCTTGGTCCCTGCAGTCGTAAGGTCCTCTAAAGCTTTGTCCTTGTTCGCAAAGGCCTTCTGCTTCACCATCTCTAGAGCATCAAAAGAGTTATCAAAGTCATTGTATTTCTCCTTCAGTTCATCCAAGGCATGGGATTTCTTGGCATATTGAGTCATGGAGAGCTTCTCCCTCTCAATAGAAGCCCTCCAGGTGCTCTTGGCTTGCTCAACCATGGTCAGGGACTGCATCAAAGAAAGTCATCAAAGTGTTAGCTAGACAAAGACTCAGAAACTGAATGGACGACCTTAAAGTATAAGCGACTACACAGATAGAGAGAGCAAGGTTTACCTCACTCTACACAAGACCAGATCTGGCTGAAAATTCTTCTGGGTCATCCCCTTATCAGCGAAGTGGGCAAGTAGGTCGACGTCAATTACCCTCCTTACCATAACTTGGCCAAGGCTCATCTCTGGGAAGCGGTGGCTCATGATGTTAACCCCAGCAAGGGGAGGCACGTCACTCAGCCTCTTGATTCGATCCTCCAGAGATTCTTGGTCAGTGGGAGAGGAGATTGGGGGAGGAAGTTGGCTCGGAGAAATAGCTTTCCCCTTCTCAGTTTGTGATCTCTTCCTCGAGTTCAGAGGACGATCATCCTCCTCATCCATAGCTTCATCAACAATGTCCACAATGTTTAGAGGGCTAGCCCTAGTTGTCCTAGCACCGGAGGTTGCCGCATTAGCTTCTGGAGTTAGGTCGAAGCTCAGACTCGGTCTAATAGACCTATTGGACTCACCTTCTTCAGCTGCTCTGTGAGCTTGGCTACTGCTTTCAAAGGGATCTTCCGGCCCAATTTCCTCCATGGGCACCATCCCAGCGTTATCTTTGGACAGCAGATTGTTCCGTATCTCGTCTTCCCTCTCTCTGTTAGCTCGAGCATTGGTGGCACCATGAGCCTTCTTGGCATTCTTCTTATCCGACACTCCAACTATACGTACCATGTTCGCTTCTTGTTCAGGAGTCAGAACTGCACAATATCAAAACAATCAAGTATTAGTTCGACAATTCAAGATAGTTCTATGTACGAGCTAACAGTTCAACATACGAGCTAATGATTGGCGAGCTAAGAGTTGTATAGACAATTCAAGATAGTTCTATGTACGAGCTAACAAGTTCTACATACGAGCAAACAATTGACAAGTTAAAGGATAAATCCGAATAAATTCTTACCACCCACGTGCTCCCCATGTTCTTTACAATAATTGGCTGTCTTTTGACAGAATTGGCAATTCTCCTCTAACCTACCCAAGGCGTGGGTGACCCAATCAGGGTATATCTGGCATCTCACCACGGGGACCAAAGGCATCACTTCCCCCTCACCAGCCATCATCCCAACTTGGATGTAATTATACTTGGTTGTCCCCAACGTCTCCCAGCTAATGGGTCCCCCTTTGACCAACTGGCATAGCTTCTTATACAGATCATGGTGCCAATGAGGCTCCCAATAATCTTCTTCGCTCATAACCTCAGATTCAGTATTGGGCAAGGGAAACTCCCATCCCAACCTACTTTCCACCACAACATGCGAGTTCCAGCTACTCGCCTTGCTAGGGAGGTTGACAAACAGCTTTGGGGAGTTGGGTTTTGAAGGAGTGCTAATTCCCCAGTCAGCACTATCCAGCTTCACACAAAAAAATTCCCTAAAAACCCTCATACAAGGTTCATAGCCCAAAAACCTACATACCATAGCAAAACACACGAGAACCCTACAAGTATTAGCCCCTAGCTGAAGAGGTAGAGCATCCATACACTCCAAAAACTCATTAATGAATGGGTCCAGTGGCAACCTCAAACCAGCTTCGAACTAACCATAAAAGAAAGCAACTCTGGTGACATCCTTAGTGAAAGTACTACGAAAATTAGTCATAAAATCTTTCTTGCTATATATGGTCACCCTAATTCTGCCCTATCTACTCCACAGAAGTCGTAGACCATAGCATAATGGGACTCCAGATTCTTCTTCCCTCGAATTGGCCTTTGAGGCACATAGCTCCTCTCATTCCTCCCCGACACAACGGAGGACCCAAAAACATTCACTATTCGTGGGCTGGAAGAAGTTGAAGATGTAGCTCCTCCTTGAGCTGCCATATCTGTACAAGAAGAAGAAGAAGGGGAGTCAGACCTATGATCGTATTCAGTCGACCTACCTAAGGGTGACCTAGACTCCCCTGGGAAACCTTTTCTATTCCTAAGGAAAGAGGGCTTATTGGAATCCCTAACATAAAATAAGGATATGTGGTCGAGCAATTCATGGAAGAGATGAAAAGAGATAATGTTTGAGTCATCAATTACCAATTGACCTACGTCTTCTCTTACGGGCATCCCTATTTCACTAAAGTTCAGCCCCCACCTTGTCAAGATGGAGGCACACTCATTCAAGGACATCTCTCTCCACTCTCCGTTTGTATGCTTATACACTCGATGGTTAACAGTGCAATACCCATACCAAGCTCCAGGCTCGCTACTGAAGGTTCTTGCCATGGCAAAATCAAAAATAAAGCACAAATTGAAACCCTAATGCAAGAAGACGAGAAGAATACCTTAATCTATTTCATAAGAGGAAGCTGTTGTAGAAGACGAAAGCCCAATTTAAACCAGTTGTTGTTTCGTTATCTTCGCCGGAGTTGCACCAGAGTTGGAGAAAGCAAAAGTTCTAAAGGGAGAAGGACTCTGGTATTTATATTTTCCGAAATCAAGAAGGAAAAAGAAAAATTCAAAAATTATTCTCCTAATTAAATGAGGAAAACAGTTCCCAAGGCCGTTTTCCAAACGTCAAATAGTAATGATTGCGGAAAACGGCGCTCCTCCAGATCTGACCGTTCGTCGCCAACGTCCAGGATTGAGCCACGTCAATTTTGGTCGACTAAACATCAGAATGAGTAGCGACCTGTGAGTCATAACAATCTTCATCAAAATTTCCTTAACTTCCTAGTCGACAAAGTCAACTCAGAAAGTTGGGGGCCACTGAATATACCAAAAGTGTCGAGCTGGGCCAAGCGAGTAAAGCCCAGTCCTCAAACAATTATTTCCACCACATTCTCAGTGGGCTAGGCCCAATTATTACATGGCTCAAGTCCCATCTTATTGATCAATCGACTTAAGTTCATTGTCCGACCTCCCAGGTCCCGACCTAACTTAGTCCGACCTTACGATCCAAGTTCTACTTCGGGTACGATCCAGCTCTACCCGTCGGTCGAATCGACTGACACCAAATGGCGACCTCGACCTGCCAAGCAAGCGTCGACCTAACGATTACAGGCGCACGTGCAACTATTCTTTCCATAACTGGTTCCCTATAATTCAGGAGCCATCCCTGGACACGTTCTCACAACATGTAACTGTCCCACAAATCACGGAGCTCATGAAGCCCCACCAAATATACCACCGTCATCAACTATAAATACATAACAACCACAACGGTTCTAAGGTAACTGCAATTTTGTTATTTGAATACCTTTGTTCAATACATTATTTGTTCTCCAAACATATATACTTACTCTCACGCCCGAGGGTCTAAGCCGGAGACACATCCGGCTAGTCGTGGGTTCTGATTTCAGGTCAAGGAGTCAGGTGATTGGTCCTGCCACCTGGAGGAAGATTGATAAGCACATTTCCTGCGGCATCATCACTCTTTGCCATATTCACTCAACAACCGCCCAAGATCTTTCCCTTTCCAAACACCAAGTTTTCCTTTTTATTTCCAAAGCCATATAAATTGACTAAAAATTCCAACACTCATATATATAACATAATAACGCCATATATAAATACAACTTTATCATTTCCAAGCCAAACCTTATCCTACTCAATCAACCAATCCATTTTCCTTTTTATTCCCACAACCCAAATAAATTCCGAAAATTACCAAAAGCCAAATATTTTGGTACCATAATACCAAATATCATTTATAACACATAATATCATCATTTAGCTTAATATGAACAACTATTTGAAAAGAATCATAATAACTTACTCAAAATAGGTCGAAATGAAAAGATGATCTGATCAACTCTAAATATTCTCCTCGTCTCCCTGATCGCTTTGACGCAGTCGAAATTAAAAACGGAGCAACGGTTAATTTTTAAGAATTTTTGGAAGATAATAAAATGATAATATGAAACGAAAGAAAAGGGCGGAGGATAAAATGTTTTCTCCATTTCTCTAGAATGCCGTGGAAGAAAGAAGGAGTAAGGATTTATATATATATATATTAAAGTTACAATTTAGCCCTCCAAGATATGAGTTATTTCTATGAATTACCTTAAGTTTCACTATTGACACATAAGCCCCTCAACTTTAACCCATTAGCCTCAAGCTTTTATAAACCTTCCTTTACATTTCAATAATTAAAAACTCAACTACCCAATTCTTATTTATTCCTTTTTATACCTTAAATAATTACACTTAATTTATTGACATACTTAAAATATCACACAATTTATTAAAATGCTAAAACTAACACATAAAAATCTCACTTATTATGAAATGCAGCAAATACAATACTACGCCCCACTCCACGTGCGCAACACGTGACCCACAAAGTAGAGCCTAGGTTTAGGGTCATGACAGGTAGGGGGCATGCAAAATGAGTAAAAAAAAATTTTTCGTGGGGGTGGGGGTAGGGTGGTGAGTGGGGGTGGTAGGGCAGGGGCTGGATGGGAAGGTAGGCAGGGGGTATGCAAAATGAGTAAAAAAAAATTTTTGTGTGTGTGGAGAGTGGGTGTGGGTGGGGTGGTAGGGCAGGGGCTGGATGGGGAGGGTAGGCAGGGGTATGCAAAATGAGTAAATATTTTTTTCGTGGGGGGTGGGGGTGGTAGGATAGGGGTTGAATGGGGGGAGGGTAGGCAGGAATATGCAAAATGAGTAAAAAAAAAATTTTTGTGGGGGGTGGGGGTAGGGGGTGGTAGGGCAGGGGCTGGATGGGGGGGTAGGCAGGGGTATGCAATTTTTTTTTGGAGGGGGTGGGGGTGGGAGTGGGGTAGGTGGGGGTGGGGTAGGGGTAGGAGGGTGGGTGGGGGTGGTAGGGCAGGGGCTGGATGGGGGTTAGGTAGGGGTATGCAAATTTTTTTTTTGGAGGGGGTGGGGGGTAGAGTAGGGCAGGGGCTGGGTGGGGGTGGGTAGGCAGGGGTAGGGGTGATTTGGGTTTGGGGGTATTTTGATAAAAAAAAAAATTACAATTTCATTGCCAAAGGAATTGAGCATTCCTCCCATATTTGGAGGGAATGACCAATTCCTTCCTTTGATGGAATTTGCCATTCCGGAGGAATGAAAAATTTAGAAAAACTTAAACCAAACATGGGAAAGGAATTGGTCAAACGGAATTGACCATTCCATTCCATCGGCGAAATGGCAAATACCACGAACCAAACGGGGCGTTAGTAGTTTCAATCTCGACCCCATCAACTCCCTCTCGCACCTACGATGCTTCTTCGTTAGCAACATTTTCATCCAGATATTGTGAGTAAAATGGTACCAATTGTGGCATCGAATCTCAAACTTGTTTATCATCATTTGAATATATGTCAAAACTATCTCTTGGTGTAATCCTCATCACAACTTTCCAATCACTTTCAATAGGATCTTTAACATACCAAACTTGCTCATCTTGAGATGTTAATATGAATGGTTCATCACCAACTCGATTATCCTTATACAACTTGTGATTGAAGTTTACAAGAGTAAATTTTTGCTCATCTTCCATCTTGCCTGTCCGGTTATCAACCCAATCACATTTAAACAATACAAATCTTATTGAGTTGCTATAACGAATTTCAAGGATCTCAATCAACTCCCCATAGAAGTTAACATCCCCTACAATGGGATTATTATCCTTTCAGCTTGCAAAACTTGTCACAATTGCATTTAGCATGACTCCACTATTTTGGGTTTTCCTCCGTCTATCGACATCCTCCACTCAAAATCGAAAACCATTTATTATGTAAGACTTAAACCGCCTCGCATCCATATGAGGACCCAATGCAACTACATCTTTCGTCATGCATACCTTTTATAAAAAACAAAATTTAATAAGAAAATATTTAAAACAATAAATTGAAAGTATCATATGAAACTGGTTTCATACTTACATAATCCTTAAACCAGCTAACAAACTTATCATTATGTTCTTTCTCTATAAGATGTCGTTGATTACGAGGTAGTGTCTCCCTCAAATGTGCACGATGCATTCTGAGCATATTGGAAATATGAATTAAGTATTAATTTAAAATATAAAAGATATAAGGAATGTAAGCCTCATGTAAGGAATCACTTACTAGGTATTGTTCAACATCTTCAGTATTGAAAAGCACATATCTATACGCTTGTACTCGTGTGATGTAATCAAGGGTAATTAATTACCTTTTCTTTTCCTGCAAAGCAGCCTAACTCGTCACCTTCATTATCATTTCTTCTAGGATGATTGGACTTTGTCTCAATGTCATCCAAATATTGTGTACAAAAAGTCATGCATTCTTCAGCCACAATTGCCTTGGCTATGGAGGCCTCGGGGTGGGCTCGATTTTGAACATATAATTTTAATGTAAGTAGAAACCTACAAAAATATTTACTTATGCTAAACCAGATGTAAAAAGGATTTTAATTTTTTTCAAAGTAAATTTAATATGGATGTACCTCTCTACCAGATACATCCAACGAAATTGTATTGGGCCTGCTAGCAAGGCCTCCTCGGCTAAATGCACCGACAAGTGCTCCATAACATCAAAGAAAGCTGGTGGGAATATTTTTTCAAGAGCGCATAGTGTGACATCCATCCGATCTTGTATCTTTACGAGATCAGCAAGTGTATTCACCTTTGAGGATAATTGCATAAAGAAATTTGCCAACTCAATGATGGCTTTTACAACAGAATTAGGCAATGCTTTTCGAACAGCTAAATGGAGTAGTTGTTGGAGCAAAATATGACTATCATGGCTCTTAAGACCTCAAATAGTTCTTTTCTCTGGATGTACACAACGAGATATGTTTGACGAGTATCCATCAGGGACTTTGACTCCCTTTAGAACTTTCAAGAATGTGTCTTTATGCTTCTTACTCATTGTGAACTGAGCCGTGGACATAATTTCTTTGCGAGATGGAAGCATTTGTAGATGCAATGGTTTCCGAATATTCATCTCTTTTAGGTCTCTTCTTGATTTCACATTATCTTTTGATTTCCCCGAAGTACCTAACAGAGTATATAGCACATTATCACACACATTTTTTAAATGTGCATAACATCAAGATTATGACGAACATGATTAATTGCCCAATATGGCAACTCAAAGAAGATACTCCTCTTTTTTCCAATTGTGACACAACTTAGGAACCTTTCTCTTCTCCAACTTGGCTTGTTGCTTCTCACCCTCTTCTCTTTTCCTCTTTTTAATAACATCTTCTATTTTATACTTTGTTTCCATATTTTCAACTTGTTTAAGCAATTTTGTTCCAAATAATAACTTTGGCTTATCTCTCACTTCATGAGTACCATCAAAAGAGCTTTTATCCTTACGAAAAGCATGGCTCCTAGGCAAGAAGCGTCGATGACCAATATAACAATACTTGCCACCATGTTCCAACCATCGTGCTTGAGGTCACACATTGCAACAAGGGCAAGCATATTCACCTTTAGTGCTCCATCCAGACAACATTGCATATGCAGGAAAGTCATTTATTGTCCATAATAGTGAAGCTCGTAAAGTAAACAACTCGTTCCTTGATGCATCATAAGTTGATATACCATCTTCCCACAATTCCTTCAACTCATCAATTAACGGTTGGAGATACACATCTATATTGTTGCTCGGCCCTTTTGGGTCTTGAGTAAGCACCGACAAGAAGAAATATGGTTGTTTCATGCATAACCAAGGTGGAAGATTGTATGGCTTAAGCACAACCGGCCAAGTACTGTGAGATATAGTCATTGTTCTGAAATGATTAAATTCGTCAGATGCTAATCCCAATCTAACATTTCGAATTTCACTTGAAAATAATGGATAACGTTCATCGAATCCCTTCCACGCACGAGAGTCTGCAGGATGCCTTAGCACACCATCATCTATTCTTTTCTCGGCATGCTATCTCATGAGTGTCACGATCTTAGATGACCAATGCAACCTTTGCAACCTTGGCTTTAAAGGAAAATACCATACTTTCTTCATCGCTACCTGCTTGAGAAGTTTATTCTTGCCACTTGTTTCCGCACCTTCACCGCTACCCCCTTTTTCTTATTGCTTATATCTAGAGGCTCCACAAATTTCAATTTACTAAGTTTTTCAGTTTCATTTCTAAAACAACATACAATGATTAATGCACGCGTACCATGTTTTATAACTGAAACCCAAATCTGCAGTCATCTTGTACGCCTCACGATAGGAATTTGGCACTTTTGCTGACTGAGGCAATGCCCTAATGAAATTTTTTAATAAAGAAGTAAATCCCTTATCGGCCACTCGATAATTAGCCTTCCAGTGCATAAGTTCTACAATAAATGAGAGTACTGTAAAATTATCACACCCTTCTCACAAGGCTTGATCAGCATCTCTCAAAAGTCTAAGAAACTTTGCAGTGGCTGCATCTGATTGTACGATTTTTCCAATTCCTGGCTGGTTACTATCCGGCATACCCATCCCTTCATGTACCATTTGCCTCATACAATCTTGCACGCCCAATTCAATTTCAATGCCATCTTCAGTTGTCCTATCATTATTATCACTCTTATACGCCGAAATGTACTCTTCCCCATGCCTAGTCCAATTCTTGCAATTTTTTTGAAATCCCACTTCAATACAATGTGATTTCACTGTTGCACGGTCTTTTTGGTAATGATTTGAGCATTTTTTACAAGGAAAATATATTTCTTTAGCACCAAGAGACTTTTTTGAGAATGCAAAATCGAGGAAGTTGTCAATCCTAGACATATACTCATTTGAAATCTGGTTACCCAAATCAATCCAACTTTTGTCCATATATGACTTGATATTTTTAACATTAAAATACAACCTACATATAAGACCGAGAGACACAAATTTTAGAATAAAAATAAACTCATAAACAAACATAGTCTAAATATGTACAACTTTTGGCTCGATAGATAATATACATTGTTGGAGCCTAGCCTATTAGTTGAGCTTGGACCCATGATATAGTATAACCCCATGACAACATTCATTCGTTCTCTCTCACATGCCTCCCCCCCCCACTAATTGAGAAGCTAATAATATGTAACGTGATATAAATGAGTCATAGTAGCATTAAGGGATGATTTCAAATCTAATGACTAGCTAAATGAGCGTCGATCTTTTTTATTTTGAGAGATATTTTGGAATAGTTGCTTTAAGGGTATTCTAGTGGACCACTTATGTAAGCTTTTCTTCTCAATAAATCTAGTTACCAATCCTAACTCCCACCACTACCTAGACACACATGCACACCAACAAAAACATCTATTACAATAGTGGACAGAGAGTGACATACACTCACATATAGGAGGAAGAGAGAGATACCCTAAGACCAGTAGTTCTTTTGACTTAGGTAAGAGGAAGCATATTTATTACAGAATGTAGGCTATCAAGAGCATCTGCTTTAGAGAGAGAGAGAGAGACCCCAAGAACAATAGGTCTGTTGACTTAGGTAAGAGAAAGCATATTTACTTGCTGAAGTTTTGAATGTTAGTGTATCTCTCATTTATACGTAGAGTATGTGCCATTTCTAGCATGTTGTTGTTGCATCTGTCTGTCCATGTTGCAGGTAGGTTATTCCTCCTCTAGCTTATGCTCTCTACTTGCTAAAGTAGTCCCAAAATATACATACGTGTAGCTATGTTTATGTGGTGGTAGCTCCAAAACAAAATGAAGTAATCCAACTTTAGACTGAGAAATATGCTGAATGTCGTTTATGTGCAACATCAGATTGTAGACTTTATGAGCTAACGACTCCATTGAAGAACATGTAATATATATGCAGAAACATGGAGTTTGAAGGAATCAATTATCAAAAAGAAAAAGCTATTTCAAACCCTAATTGCACACTAACATGCAGATAAATAAATATGCATCAACTGCAAATAATTAATCAAAAAATTCAAAAAAAATATAAAAACAAAACCCATCACAAAAAGCATCAACTGCAAATAATTAATCAAACATTCAAAAAAATATAAAAACAAAATTAAATTTCTTTAAAAAAATAAAAACTGACAGATAGGTTTAAGGAAAAAATGAATACCTGGCGATGACAACAATGAGGATTTTAGAGAGAGAAAGAAGGCAGATCTTCACCGGCGGCAGGGTTCTGCAAATCTTCACCGGAGCTGGTTCTTCACAGGTCGCCGCTGCAAGAAATCAAGAAATCACAATAAACACCCAAGAAGAGCTTCAAGAACACGAACAATAATGGAGGTTTCAAGAACCCACCAAGAACAACAAAACCCAGAAATTAAAAGTAAATCAGAAAGGGGGGAAGAAATGTATACCTGATTCGTTGTTGATTGAAGAAAATACGGACAGATTCTTCACCGGCGGCAAGTTGTCGCAAATTGTGTTCACTAATCACGGTCGCTACGCTTCAACGGTCACCGGCGGCGGTCTCGCAAATTGCCCTAGAGGAGAGAGAGAGAGAGAGAAAGAGAGAGAGAGAAAGAGAGAGAGAGAGAGAGAGAAAGAAAATTGTTTTTTGCGTGAACTGAGAGTCGGAAATTTGGGTTCACGATATTTATTAATGTTTATGGTGGATATTATACACCGCCGTATATAATGATAATATTTACGGCGGACGCGTGTCAACCGCCGAATATAATGACCTATTTACGGCGGACGCGTGTCAACCGTCGAATATAATGTACTATTTACGGCGGCTACTTATTTACCACCGTATATAACTTAAATCTCAGATACGTAGACGTCAAATGTACGTATATAAAGTATATACGGCGCCTCGCGTCCGCTGTATATAACAAATATATACGGCGGGTGTATATACCGCCGTATATATTAGTTATATACGGCGGACGCGTGTCTTCTGCCGTATATAAGTAGACGCGTGTCACCCGCCGTAAATAAGTGTCGTAAATAGCCAACTTTCTTGTAGTATTGGGTTCAATTTGTTTCAAATCTGGATTTGTGGTGGTTCGGCCATGAGTGGCCGAAATTGTAGATCTGGTTGGCCAGTAGTGGCCGAATTTTACTTAAAAAGTCAGCCACACCTGGACGAACTTCTCGAGTATTTTCAGCCACACCCGACCGAATTTCTTAACATTATTCAGCCACCCCCAGCCAAATTTTTTTTGACTATTTTCAGCCACTCCTGGCCAAACTTTTACAATATGATATAACTTACCAATTAATGTTTAGATGTGGATTTCATGTTAATATTTGTGTTTTTAGCTTGTAAATATCATATTATGATAATAAAATGATGAAAATGTGATGTAACGTGTTCGAGTTTGATATAATATGATATGAAATTATATTGAGTTTGATTTTTAGAATATAATCTGAAATATTATTTGCCATGTCATTTATGTAATGATATGAAATGATATGAAATTGTATTGAGTTTGATTTTTGATGTTTTATTAGCAGTTAAACAGATATTTACAAGAACACGTCCAACTGCTTCCACTAGCTAGGAACACGAAGTCTAACGTAATCAAAGGCAATCATCTATGCAAATCATTGATGTTGAACGAGTTGGGGATGCATATATTGATCCTAGACATTCAGTCTATAATGAAGAAAGATATCAGCATGAAGCCAGGCATTCATTGTACCATGAAGAGTATGATGGCATATATTCTGTGTATAATGAAGATGAGGATAATATGGAAACCTCATCTCAGATGAATGTTCCTGAGGCTCAAAATGATAGTGACCCGGAAAATGAGGATGACATTGAGGAAGGTGGGGGTGATATCTCATTTCCCGGTGGCCCGAGGTAAAAATCTTTACTCATTTCCTATGAAACACACGTGGAAAAATATATATGGGAGAGTAAAGATGATCATAAATTGAAATGTATTAATCATATCAGGAAGTTGAAGAAGTGGAAATTGGATATTGAGAATTTATCTAAGCCGATTTAAAATATTCTTGGTAATTCTGGTATTTTGTGCTTACTTAGTGGAGCGTATGACAACGTGGATAAGACGTTGGTTAACGCTTTTGTGGAGCGATGGCACCCGAAAACTAATAGTTTCCATATGCCATTTGGGGAGATGACCATCACTCTATAGAATGTGTCTTGTCTTATGAGGCTTCCGGTTATAGGTCAGCCTTTGTTTGAGTATCCCGCTTATTCTAGCCAGTCACCAATTGATAAATTCGTTAAGGTTTTGAGAGTGGCAAAAAAAGTGGCTAAAGATGAAATACCTTGCAAAGGGGCATTGGTGAATCTTGAATGGCTGAGAACAAAGTTCTTACCTAATTTGTACTCTTCACCCCCCCAAAAAGCTGTGTGTGCTGCGAAGGCATATCTCTTATACTTATTAGGGTGCACATTTTTTTTGGATAAAACCTGGACATGTGTTAGTGCAAGCTACCTTGATTTATTTAGAGACGAGGGGGCAATTGGTGATTATGCTTGGTGAGCCGGAGTGTTATCTTATATATACCGGCAACTAGGAAAAGGATCGAGGTGGAATTGCCATCAGATTTTCGGCTACTTAACTTTATTGGAGGCATGGGTTTATAAGAGGTTTCCTGTATTTATAAACTGTTTTAACAACTCTTATCTACCCAATTTGCCGCTCATATTGAAGTAGCTACTACTGATGGCTCAACCAGCGACAGTTGTTTCCGTGCAAGTTAAAAAGCAACATATTGACATAATAAATGACACATAGGTAAGTATTATTTATGTAGCTTTTTTGTCATGTATTTTTGTTTTATTAAATGAAATTTTTTTTATGTTTTTATTTGTAATGATACTCTACTTATTCTCATACGTTGTGCAACCTACAGATGAAAGAGCTCATGCTGTCAGGAGGACAACTGAAGTTGATGCCCCAAATCTGTGGGATATGATTATAAATGTCCGGGATGTGATGATACCTATTTATGAAAGATGGACAGACGGAGATCACTCGATTAGTGAACATGAGGCTATGAAAGTCATCTTTAAAGCACTCGCAGCAACACAAATCCCATCAACACCATCCAACTTCTTAGGGTACAAGAAGACGACATTAAATTTGTTAAGTTTGTATTATTTGATCTTTGTATTATATTTGAAAAACTTCTCAAGTTTGAACATATTCTCATGTTTGTAATATGTTTAAATATATTTTAATCTTTTAAGTAAATTAATGAAAAATATCGTACATTTTCATGTATATCCAAAAATAAATGATATGTTTTTTAATAAAAAAATAATTATATTTCAATTTTACCACTATTCTCAGGGACAAACAATGTTATGTACCAAATAATAGAACAATTTTTTTTGCCTAAACTACAAAATTTCGATCACTAGACCGAACCAATCAAAAAATTCGGCCAGTACCGGCCGAAAAGCCTTCTTCTGTTCGGCCACTAGCTGTCGTAAGTTCTATTTAAGACACTTTTTGAAGTATTTCTGTAAAAACTCATGTCAAAACATTTTTATATACCTAAATATTAGGTCAATATATTTTAATTTTTTTTTTGCCTAAACTACAAAAGTTCAGCCAGTGACCTAACCAATAAAAAAATTCAGCCAGTTCCAGCCAAAAATCCTTCTTCTGTTCGGCTACTACCGCCGGAAGGTTCTAGCTAAGGCACTTTTTGATTTTTTTTTTTTTGTAAAGCTCATGTCAAAACATTTTTATATACCTAAATGTTAGGCCAATATATTTTATTTTTATTTTTTTGCCTAAACAACAAAGGTTCGGCCGGTACTGGCTGAACGAAATCAAAATATCGACCGGTCCCTGCTGAAATTCTTGAGGCAGATCGGCCACTATCTGCTGAACCAACGTTGAATGTAGTTTTTTTTATTTATTTTCTATTTTTTAAGTTGGAATGTAGCAATATGTTTTCCGTCATTTGAAAGTCAATTTAAAGTTAGTAAAATTTTATAAATTTAAGGTTAATTTATGAGAACATTCAACGAGTTTATAACTTTGTTTCCAACATGTCTCAAATGCTCCCTGACTCGATTCAAATTGTTTCTTCAACAAGGCATGTTGACTTTTCACCCTAATATATGTTACGTATTTTATTAGTATATAATTAACAAAACATAGAAAATATCAAAACATATAAAACATAAAAAATAAAGTTCGTCCGATATACCTGTTTTTCTAACACGAGACAAATTTTTCTTTGTATGGTACAATCCGTTGGTTTATAACATAATTGATCGCATCGGGATAACGACAGAGCAAATAAGTTGTTGTTGGGAACATCTCACGAATTGCATTCATCAAAGCAAGTTCCTTATCGGTCACGATAACATTAGGAAGACAGGAACCATCAATCAGAGATTTCAACACTTCACATGCCCATGTTTAGTTTGCTTCTTTCTCAGCCTCTAAGTATACATCAGTAAAAATTAAAAGGTCATTTTTGTTGATGCCACACCCACAATTTCAAGCAAAGGTAAGTTGTACCTATTATCTTGTAAGTGCAATCCATGAATAAGGCGTATGTAAATGCTTTCATCAATTCAATGTTTTTCGGATGATCAAATAATATCTCCTTAATGACGTTTCTATACTCGCATTGCCGATATTCGACGTGATAACCATGATCATTCAATTTAAACATGAGTTGTTGGATTTGAGAACGACCCGCATGCTCAGTTGCCCTGCTCTTCATTGGCGCATTATAAATAGTACATAATAAGGATTTGTTTTTCGGAAATTTCTCTTTTAATCCATAAAAAATATCCTTTGGCGGGCTATTTGCATGTGACATTTCTATCACATACTTCTCCTCTTGTTTCTATAATCTACCAATATAAGAGTGATACAACATGGATTGACAAATCGAATGATTGTGAACTCCACATATCACTTTTAATTGCCATTGACCATCAACAGTTACTTGTTTAGCGTTCAACTGAAACTTACAATCGCATTTCTTTGTTCCGTTTTCTTTATTTTTCTTCTCTTTGCCCAAAATTTCATTGTTGACAAATTATTGGGAGGAAATAGAGATTGACTTTTTCTTATATGTCCCCCAATGTTCGCAAACAAGCATCATTCGAGGAGCGAAATTACGGCTTCCATTATCTGACCGACCTATAACGATGATAAATCTATGCTCTTCCCCTTTTTTACGCGATCATTCAAACATTATTTGACACTCTCTAAAATATAAAGGCATTGTGAATTCTGTTGTGTAGTCTCTCAAAACACTTTCAAAATCAACCGGGTTATATTTGTTGTCACCTAGTAAACACTGCAACAGTTCAATGAAATAATAAGGAATGGGTACGGTGAAAAACTAAAATTCGGAAGGTACTGACCGAAATTATTTTAAAGATTCGGCCAGTGGTGGTCGAATAAATTTGAAAAGTTCGACTGGGTGTGGCCGAAATATTTTGAAAAGTTTGGTTGGGTGTGGTCGAAATATTTTGAAAAGTTCGGCTGGGTTTGACCGAAAATTTTAAAAAATCGGCCGGGTGTGGCCGAATTTCAATCCAGAATCGCAAACTAGGGCCGGATTTTTAAATAGGTTCGGCCGGGTGTCTCCGAAATTTCTTTTTTTTTCGGCTCGGTGTAGCCGAACTATTTCAAATTTTCGGTTGGGTGTGGCCGAATGTGGGTTTAAATTCGGCCAACACTGGCCGAATTTTTGCAACGAAAACAACAGTTATTAAAACAAAAGTTTTAACACATTTATATGGTTAGACTGTGAAGTAAACTTACATTGACATTTGATTGCAGACCCATTTTATCCATGGTAATGCCGAATACATTGAACAAATATGTATGTAATTTTTTTTTTTGAGAATTGATAGAAGAAGGAAAGGGAGATAATTTTTCGATGTAAAATTAAAATGAAGAGGGTGATTTTTGGATTGATGTAATGGTGAAAAATGGGAGAAGGTGGGGAAGATGAAAAGTTGATGATGGGTAGATTTGAGTTAATGTTACGGGTGTATATAACAATGGATGTAAGTTTTGATTTAAATGTTACAGGTGTATATAACATTGGGTAATGGGTGTATGGATTTAGGGGTAGTTTCACTTGATAGCAATTTGGAAGTGAACTTACGGGTTTACTCAACAATTTTACGGGTCTATATAACAATTCTCATTGGAAAAATACCCCTAGGGCCCCTGCTCAGATTTTATTAATTTTAAAGAAAATCTTTTTGTAAATAAAAAAAAAAGAGTTCTCCCCAAATTATAATTACTCAGTCACCCCTTGGCTCCCCCCCTTTCCCCTCACGTCATTTTATTCATATCTCTTTCTCTGTCTAAATACACACACATACACACACTCATTCAATAATGAATATGTATTGCCCCAACACTTGATCTCCCCAGTTTCTTGTAAAATCCCAATTCCTGAAGCAAAGTCTGTTGTGCATTGTGATGAGTTATCTACCATATTTAATCACTAATTTAATTGTAAATGTACTGATTACTTAAGTAATTTTATTGCTATATTCAGTCACCTATTTATCGTCTGAAGGTGACAGAGGTTGCTTCAAAAAATTGAGAAGTAGAGAGAGAGAGAGAGAGAGAGAGAGAGAGAGAGAGAGAACTAAAAATGATTGGACGATGGACACCAGGTGGGAACTAAAGAGATGTCAGGGATGGAGAGGTAATTGGAAGATTGGTTTATTCACAATTTTGGCTGAAATCACAAAGATAATCCAATTATGGGGAACTTGAAATGGTCTAAACGTAAGCAAAGAGATTGCAGTAGTGATGTAGCACATGTTTCGTCAGATCAAGCAGAGGGCACGGTTCTGGCGATGAGGGCGGGCACGCAGGGGCTGAGAGCGGCTGTGCTTGATGGAAGTTTGGTGAAGACAATTTCTCTGGACAGTGGGGCGACCGCGCTGGCTGGAAGAGCGACCGCGCTGGCATAACAAAATCAAGACCAGAGTTTTCGGGGCATTTGCGCGACCGCGCTGGTGAGGAGGGCGATCGCGCTGGCGTCGGATTTTCAAGCAAGGACTTCTAATTTCTTTCCAGTTTGTGAACCTTAAGTAGGGATATTTTGGGTATTTCTTTAATTCCGTTTTTTGCTAGGTTTTCAGTTTTCCTAGGTCATATAAATACTTGTTTTCATTATTGTTGGAGGATAACTCTTATTATTGAATTAACTTTTGCTTTGCAAATTAAGGTTTACCCTTGAAGTCAATTTGGCTTATTAAATCCTATTCGTGGATTCGAAGAAGGTCGAACGTTCCCTTTGAATTGTTCGTTATCTTGGTTGATTAAGATCCTTTGACGAGGAATTATTCAACTCTTTTCTATTCGTTTATTTCCGCTGCGTTTACTTTACATCAGTTGGTATCAGAGCAGGAGCGATCCTTGGAAGATATGGCGGGAAACAATGGTGGCAACAACACAGACAATCAAGCCGCTGTTATAGCAATTCTCAATCGTATGGAGCGACAAGCTACGGAACGTGCAGCGATCCAAGATCGCCAACATACTGAACTTTTGGAGGCTTTGCGTGGTTTAAGGGTTGATGGCAATCGCGGGCACAGAGATGATCTTGATTTGGAACCTGAAGATCGAGGGGAGGGTCACCGTCGAGTTCCGCCGCCTGGTGGTGATAGAAACCATGGGAGAAGAGAAGGTAATAATTTTAATGATCAATTGCCGAAAATCAAAGCTGATTTACCATCTTTTTCTGGTGATTTAAATATGATCGAATTTTCGGATTGGTTAGAAGAGGTTGAGAAATTTTTCGCTTTAATGGGTATTCCTGAGGATAGGAAAGTACCATATGTAGCCTATAAATTGCGTGGAGGTGCCTCTGCGTGGTGGAAACAATTGAGTAATCAATTACGTAGGGAGTTCAGGGAGCAAATTCATACATGGCCACAGATGAGACTAGCTTTGCGTCAACGTTTTTTACCCAAAAATTATGATCATGTTATCTATCAAAAGTTTTTAGAATGCAAACAGGGGCCGAAAAGTGTTGCGGAATATTCACATGAATTCCATACTCTATCAGCTCGTTGTGATTTGGGAGAGTCGGATGTTCAGCAAGCCTCGAGATTCGTTACTGGCCTTCGTGCTAACATCAGAGATGTTGTGGAGTTGCATACTCATGAATTTTTGGAGGACGCGATTGACAGGGCTACAACGGTGGAGAGACAACTTTCTAGACCTCGTCCTATTGTCAGGAATTTTGGAGGTTCTTATTCCGGAAGCAAGGGTTTGCCTCAAGATAAGACACAGGCTATTGGTTCTAAGGCGTCGGAGGAAAAGAATGATGTTCCTGCAGCTAGTCAACCTACACAAGCTAGGAAGTCCAATAATTCTACTGGCCAACAAAACACTAACCCTTATGCCAAAACTTTTGGTAACAAGTGTTTTAAATGTGGACAAACAGGGCATATTTCTAGTGGTTGTCATCTTCGTAAGAGTACTAATATGGTGGATCGTGACGATAATGATGATGGCGGAGAGGACGAAGATGGTGCGGAATATTGGGAGGATCCCAATGTTGATGAAGAGGGTGTGGAAGATCATGGGTCTTTCGTAGTTAATAGACTTATGTTGACTACGCCGAACGATGAGGGGGATCCAGCACGCCACAGCATTTTTCGCCCAAAGGGAAGGTGAAAGATTTTGATATTCAGATCATTGTTGACAGTGGGAGCAGTGAAAATTTGGTAGCACGTGATTTGGTGGACAAGCTAAAATTGGAAGTCATGCCACATCCTTCACCTTATTCCGTTGGGTGGATCAACTCCGTCGGTAAAATTAAGGTACACGAACAATGTCTTGTTCCTTTCTCTATCGGTCGTTATAAGGATACTATTCTCTGTGACATTATTGATATGACTGCTTGCAATTTATTGTTGGGGAGGCCTTGACAATTTGATCTTAATGTGGTACATAAGGGGAGAGATAATATTCTTCAATTTAAGAAAGATGGTGCACGTTTTAACTTGTGTCCTTTACGGGATAGAGATCCTTTTGTTAAGAAGATGAAGAAACCTATTGTTTCTCTTTGCACTACTAACGAATTTCTGAGTGATGTTGATGAAGCTACATGTGTTTTTGCGGTGGTAAGAAAGGGTGTGTCCGGTTCAGTTTGTTTGGTTCCCAAGTCTTTGGAAGCTTTGTTACATGAATATCGTGATGTTATGCCTGATGAACTACCTGCAGGGTTGCCTCCCTTGCGTAATATTCAGCATAATATTGACTTGGTTCTGGGTGCATCTCTTCCTAATCTCGCTCATTATAGAATGAGTCCGGCTGAACATGCGATTTTAAAGGAGCAAGTGGATGATTTATTGAAGAAAGGTTATATTCAGGAGAGTTTGAGCCCTTGTGCAGTCCCGGCTCTTTTGGTTCCTAAGAAAGATGGAACTTGGCGTATGTGTGTAGATAGTCGGGCTATTAATAAAATTACGGTTAAGTATTGTTTTCCCATTCCTCGTCTTGATGATATGCTAGACATGCTTCGTGGTGCTAAGATATTCTCTAAAATTGATCTAAGGAGTGGTTATCACCAAGTACGTGTTCGCCCGGGTGATGAGTGGAAAACAACTTTCAAGACCAAAGAGGGATTGTATGAATGGTTGGTGATGCCATTTGGTTTATCAAATGCACCTAGTACTTTTATGCGTTTGATGAATCAAGTATTGAAGCCCTTAAATGGTAAGTTTTTGGTGGTTTATTTTGATGATATCTTAATTTTTAGCAAGACGGAAGAGGAGCATGTTGGGCATTTACAGTCAATGTTGCAAGCTTTGCGGGAGAATGAGTTATTTATAAATCTCAAGAAGTGTTGTTTTATGCTTGATAAATTATTATTCTTGGAATACATTGTTTCCGCGGATGGTATACAAGTAGATGAAGACAAGATAAAGGCTATTCGAGAGTGGCCTACTCCTACTACTGTTAGCGAGGTTCGTAGTTTTCATGGCTTGGCTACTTTTTATCGTCGTTTTATTCGCAATTTTAGTTCTATTGTGGCTCCAATTACTGAATGTATGAAGAAAGGTGGTTTCCATTGGGGTGATGAGGCGGATGCTAGTTTCGCTTTAATTAAGGAGAAATTGACTAGTGCTCCTTTGTTAGCTTTACCGGATTTCTAAGCCTTTCGAGCTTGAGACGGATGCTTCTGTGATTGGGATAGGGGCTGTTTTGATTCAAGAGAAGAGGCCGGTTGCTTTCATGAGTAAAGTTGGAGGAGGCTAAACGAAAGTGGACACCATACGAGCTTGAGTTTTTTGCTGTGGTTCAGGCTATTAAGCATTGGGAGCAATATTTATTGCATCGTGAATTTGTTCTTCATACTGATCATGAGGCTTTGAAGTATATGAATGGTCAGAAATCTCTTACACGTATGCATGCTCGTTGGGTGGCTTATTTGCAACAATTTACTTTTGTTATCAAACACAAGAGTGGGAAGACTAATAAGGTTGCGGATGCTTTGAGTCGTCGGGCACATTTGTTAGTTACTATGAAGAATGTAGTTATCGGGTTTGAGTGTATGAAGGACATGTATGAGACTGATGTTGATTTTGCAGATGCTTGGGCCAAGTGTCGTGATGGTGTTCAGGCTAGCTTATTTTTGTTGCAAGATGGATTTTTGTTCTTTATGGACAAGTTATGTATTCCGCAGGGTTCTATCCGTGAGAGTCTTATTTATGAGATTCATAAAGATGGTCATCATGGGCGTGACAAGACAGTTGAGTTAGTTACGAAGAAGTACGTTTGGCCACAAATTCGGAGGGATACCTACAAGATTGTGCAAAAGTGTATGGTTTGTCAGACGAATAAGGGCGATCACAAAATCTTGGGTTGTATACTCCTTTGCCGGTTCCTGATAAGCCATGGGTGGATATTTCTATGGACTTTGTGCTTGGGTTACCTCGTACTCAAAGGTCCAATGATTCAGTGTTTGTTGTGGTTGATCGTTTTTCGAAAATGGCTCATTTTATTCCTTGTAAAAAGACTGCTGATGCTGCACATATTGCGGGGTTGTTTTTCAAGGAAATTGTTCGTTTGCATGGGGTTCCAAAGACTATTAATTCTGATCGTGATACAAAGTTCCTCAGTCACTTTTGGCGTACTCTTTGGAAGATTTTTGGTACAGGTTTGCAATTTAGCAGTTCTTTTCATCCGCAAACTGATGGACAAACAGAGGTGGTAAATCGTACTTTGGGTAGCATGGTCCGTTGTTTGTGTAGTGATCATCCCAAGAAGTGGGATTTGGTGTTGGCAACTGCGGAATTTGCCTTCAACAACATGACTAATAGGACTACAAAGATGTCTCCGTTCGAAATAGTCTATCAGAGGGCTCCTACTCATACTCTGGAATTGGTTCCATTGCCTAGCTTACCTGGGTATAGCATTGCTGCGAAAAATTTGGCTGAGATGGTTGATTCTGTGCAAGCTGAGGTGAAAAGGAACATTGAAGAGTCCAACGCAAAGTACAAGGAAGCTGCAGATCGGAAACGACGTCAAAAGGTGTTTTCTGTGGGGGATATGGTTATGGTTCACTTACGAAAGGAACGTTTCCCTCAAGGGACATATAGCAAGCTTCATCCGAAGAAGATTGGTCCGTGCAAAGTGGTGACGAAGATAAATGACAATGCTTATGTTGTGGATTTGCCGGTTGGTTGGAATATTTCGTCTACTTTCAATGTGTCGGATTTGGTCGATTTTTACCCGGATGACCCTTTATATAGCGATGTGGATTCGGGGACGAATCCTTTTAAAGTGGGGGAAAATGATGTAGCACAGGTTTCGTCAGATCAAGCAGAGGGCACGGTTCTGGCGATGAGGGCGGGCGCGCAGGGGCTGAGAGCGGCCGCGCTTGATGGAAGTTTGGTGAAGACAATTTCTCTGGACAGTGGGGCGACCGCGCTGGCTGGAAGAGCGACCGCGCTGGCATAACAAAATCAAGACCAGAGTTTTCGGGGCATTTGCGCGACCGCGCTGGTGAGGAGGGCGATCACGCTGGCGTCGGATTTTCAAGCAAGGACTTCTAATTTCTTTCCAGTTTGTGAACCTTAAGTAGGGATATTTTGGGTATTTCTTTAACTCCGTTTTTTGCTAGGTTTTCAGTTTTCCTAGGTCATATAAATACTTGTTTTCATTATTGTTGGAGGACAACTCTTATTATTGAATTAACTTTTGCTTTGCAAATTAAGGTTTACCCTTGAAGTCAATTTGGCTTGTTAAATCCTATTCGTGGATTCGAAGAAGGTCGAACGTTCCCTTTGAATTGTTCGTTATCTTGGTTGATTAAGATCCTTTGACGAGGAATTATTCAACTCTTTTCTATTCGTTTATTTCCGCTGCGTTTACTTTACATCAAGTAGGCAGGTTAATCTATAAGACAAGATCATTAATTACTGTTAAGCAGCTAAATAGGGTAGCAAGAGCAGGAAAACCATCTGAATTGTGCCTTGATTCAGGATTGCAAACAGAAAACGAGGAGGGATAAGACATGCAGGACACACAAGATTCAATAAAAAGCAAAATGGTCTTATAAGTCAATTGTAAAAGGTGATATGGTCTTATAATTAAGCTATAAGAGTTGTAATGTGTAAATGATGATTAATTCATTGTTATTATTGAAATATTTATCTATTTTTTTGTTGAAAGACAATTATCTTATAAGTCAATTATAAGAAATGAATTAGTTATAACAGACAAGTTGGTCTTATAATTCAACTATATGAGTTGTAATTCGTAATTATGAGATTATTTTGTTTTTATTATTGAAAATTTTGAATTTTTTTTGTTTAAAAAAATTGTTTTATAAGTCAATATATGAGACAAAATTAGTTTTATAAATCACTTATAAGAGATGAAATAGTTTTATAAGTCAGTTATAAAAGCTAATTATTGTTTGACCGAATATGAGAGTCAACATTAATAAAATATTAAAAATTTTATTTTATTTCTGTGAAAAAAATGAAAAAAAGTAACTTTTATACATTAATTATAACAGGCGAATTGGTATGTCAGTTATAAGAGTTGACTGAAATTTTGTATAGAAAAGAAGTTCAGTCTTTTGTCAGAGGGGTGTTTATGATATTTTAGATATGATGAATAATATATTGAGTTTAATGATAGGCTATAGAGGAAGTGGCATTTGAATATTTCAGTTTACAGTTACACCATAAGATAGGGGGATTCAATTCATGAACCTTTCAAAGGAAGGCTACGCCATCAGTGTGCACATTATGGCCTACTCCCTCTGTCCCGTTCGACTTAGGACATTCACTTCCGACACGGAAATTAAGAAATACTATTATAATATTAGGAGAGAGAATGAGTGGAGGATGTGTTGTGAGTGTGAAAAATTAAATAGGAGAGAGAATGAGTGGGATAAATAGTGATGGGATTATTGTTGTGAGTATGACAAATGGGTCCCATTTAATATAAAAGTAATATAAACTTTTCATTTTGGGCCGTCCTAAGTCGGGTGGGACGCCCAAAATGGCAAAACGTCCAAGTCGGACGGGACGGAGGGAGTACATAGTTTACAAATGAGATTGTGGGCCAGGCCGGATATTTAGGATAGAAAAGGGGGCCAATTATGGAAGGCCGCGGGCCAATTTTCATCTGGCCCAAAATAACAAAAGTAGATTTAACCAAATTTTGTGGCAAAATATATTTTCGCAGTTCGTATCATATTCCCATTATCACATTCATATTTTTGGCGAGCATCAGTTGCAGAAACAGATTAAAACCTAATACTTGTTTTGTTTAGGGTTTCCTCATTTGATTTCAAAGAAAGAGAAGATGGCAGGAGGTCTATTCAAGTTTATCAAGCCAAGTTTGCGCCCCCAATCCACTGATGTCACTGCCGCTGTCGGATGGGGCGTCGCCGCCGGTACCACGGCCATTTGGATTGTCCAGGTATTGTGTTTTTCATTTCCAACCTATTTTTCTAATTTTCCGATTCGATCTGCACAGTATTTCGTTTCAATTGCTAAAACTTTCCTCACATGATCGTAAAGCATGTGATTGGATTTTTGTTTATTTTAATTTGACTTTGAGATTGAGGGTCTAAATCATATTGTTTATGTATGATTGCACCTGGGTGATCCCCTGTAAGTAAAGTCAATATAGATCTTAGATTTTATTTTCTTGCGTGTGGAGAAATGGTTTATGATAATTTACTTGTTTCTGGACTGTTGTTCTTTCATTATGGTCGATAGGTTAATTAAAAATCATGTGAGGTGTCTGCTTGTTGTTCAGTTTATGGCTGAATTTCATGTACTTTGTCGCATTTGGCATATAAATGATGAAGGATTTATCCAAGTTGATCTTGTAGCTGGAGAGTAAACAAGTTTTGGAATTGTTCTGGTTGATGATGTAAACTAATTGGATTATGGTTTTTGGATTGATTTGTTTCCTCGTAAAGGGTAGAAGAGGGGACCTATTTCTTTCTTTATACTAATTTGGTATGCCCTCCACCCACATAAAATGTCCATCTTATTTCTTTGAAAAACTAAGGGCATTTTCCATTTAGATGTATTTGTGCGTATTCATGTATGCCGTTGGAAGCCATACTATACTATTACAAGTGCACTCTGGGACATGATAGATAGGAAATGTTAGTTTAGTAACCTCAGAAAAAGGGATACTCATGTTTTGAGATTTATTTTCTTTCCAAAAAGAGAAGCTTGTTTGGGACTGGGGAAGTGTTATTTATACTCTCAACTAACTTGGATGCATGTGAGGTCTTATGGCATTGGGACTTAGTTCGTGCAGTTTAGCTATAAGATTGGATAGGTATTCTTTGGCCATGATTTTCAGAAAGAAATGAACCCAAGGAAGCACCATCGCGGGGATTCACACAACTACAAAGAGAAAAGGAAATGAACTGGGGACAACCTTTGCTGGAGGATGTTAGTTGGAGTGGTATGAATTTGGTGGAGATAGCAACTGTAATTATCTTGATCATAGGCTGACCAGTAAGTGAAGTTTATGGAGGGGATTGAGTTGAATGCTTTAACGGTGCTAACCAATTTTTATTTTCAATTCTGTATGAGGTTAGTGGTTCTTGTAAGCAACATACTGCCAACGGCAGAGGGTTGCATGTGTGACTTAGGATTGAGAGTTTATATCTACCAATAGGCAAGTTTCAGAGCATCATTTAATGATATGTAACAAGGACTCGGGTAAAGTGTCGGGTGCAGTTACGTGTGCAGAAATCGGATACGAGAAAATCTCGAATTTCGGGATCTGTGGACCGCGTTAAAAAGTGTCCATATTTTGGGCACGGATGCTGGAGACGAGGCATCATAAATCGTAATTGATCTTACTTCCTAGTATGCATGCATGTATGATGTATGTTCATTACTCACTCCGTCCCATTTGAAATTTCTCATTTTGCCATTTTGGGTGTCTCGTTTTAAACTCCCTTTTTTTTAAAAAAAGGGAATTTTATAATACTTATTTAGTAATGGACTCACTCCCTATACTCACAACAATAGTCCACTTTCAATTTCTTACCCCACTTTCTCTCTCCTACCTTACTTTTCACTCTCATAACACCTACTATACTATCAAGATTATAATATTTTTTCTTAATTCCTGCTCTAAAAAAGAAATGGAAACTTTTAAATGGGACAGAGGGAGTATTCATTAAATAGTTACCATGAACGCTTATCCCTCCCTCATCCCACATTCAGAACGTGAGTCCGGAATCGCGGGTCGTTTACCTCCCAGGACGTGAGGGAACGCGACTTGGGCATAGTTATTAAAAGCGCGCCTAGGCTCCGGGCGCAAAGAGGCTCAGCTTTGGAGCCTGGATTGTGCTAGACGAGGCGCTGTTTCATAGGCAAGGGATTAGGCGCACCTAGGGCTGAAGCGCGAGCCTTGATGGTGTGCGTCTACGCTACGGGCACAATAATTGACCAACAATTAAATCGTAATTAAACCTAATACGCGACTAATACTCTTCTCTACCACGACTCTCTCACCTACACGTGTCATAACTCTGTATAAGAATAGCGATCACTAGGAACTCCTTCAAACTAACATCGACGACCTCCGGCGACCTGGGAAGAACTCCGGCGATCTCCTTGATTACTTGATGTTGTATGTATACTATATTTTTAGTATATTATACATACATTTATGACATATAATGTATGTTTGTGCTTGTTTCTTTTATGACTTATAACGTATATTTGATTTACTACTTGCATTTGATTTATTGCTCATCTTGATGTTGTATGTATACTATATTTTTAGTATTTTAAGACATTTTTGCGTCGTTACTCGGGCGCGTGCCCGCCTTGCACCTAGGCTCCGGGCACACCTTTTGCGCCTTGGGCCTTTAATAACTATGGACTTGGGTCGCTTAAGCAATTTCACTGCAAATAAAACTGTAAATGTAGAAACTGACCTTTGAATCTTTGTTTGTTGATCGAAAATCTTTTGGTCTTTGTTTGGCTGGATTTAAGTGTCACCTTTGAGTTGCCACTGGATTAGAGTTGTCAAAACCCTTGAAGTCAAAAACCCTTCAACTTCCATAATTGATCTAGACAGGCCGGAAAGAAAAGAGGCGGGATAGATTTGGACGACGAAGAAGAGACGTGGAGTTTGGATGACTTTTGGAAGGAGAATTCGACACCTTGAAGAAGAGCAGAACTATGGGAAGGAGAAGTGGCGTGTTAGTAGAGGCTAGGAGTAGGAGTCGATGAATATAGAAGGAGAGAATCGATGGATCTGGACTTTTTTTTAGTAGGTGGATCTGGACTCTTAGATAATAATGACCAAAGGAAAATAATGTGGAGTAAAAAGACAACTCTTTTTTATACAAAAAGGCTAAGTTCGTTTTAGTCCATTGTACTTTGAGGGTATTTTCACTTTATTAACTATTGTACTCCCTCCGTCCCATACCAAGAGTGCTATCTTTTTTGCTGTTAACACGAAGGTATTTTAATCAATAATTTTAGGTTAATTTAATTATCCTAATAAATATCTTAAAATTGTTATTGATATTACATATAATGGTGTATCAATAACAAGTTTAAAATTTTCATTAGGATAATTAAAATAACTTAAAATTATTGTTCAAAATACATTCATGTTAACAGCAAAAAAGATGAGACTCTTAGTCTGGAACGGAGGTAGTACTTTTTATTGATATAAAACCCATTGTACTTTGAAAAACCTATCACCCGAGCTCAAATTCGCGGACTAGAGCACGGATTGGGGACAAATTAGGGCACAATTTTGGTATCGGAGGGAAAGGTTTTCCAAAGTACAATGGTTATTTATTAATTTTAAAGTACAATGGTTAAAGTGAAAGTTGGGTGAAAGTACAACAGATGAAAATGGAGTTTGGCCTATATAAATTCAAAAAAAATAAAAAAAAAATTAGTCGACTATGGATAATTTTTTGTATATTAAAATTTATCTTGGTAGTAATTGGAGGCTTTTAGAGCTATGTGGAGAGAGCGAGAAAGCAAGAGGAAGAAAATGAAAGGGAGAGATAACGGAGATCTTCCCGGTTCCAAGGCTTGATCACCAATATCGCACCTTCAGACAATCCTTCATTGTTACTTACATAGGGCGTTTTCTGTTTTGTTAAATGGTATTCCCATCGTCTCAAAATGAAATTTTAGGTTTGATGGAAATTTAAGATTGTTGGAGATTTAGGCATTTTTAGTAGCATAAATGCATAAAATCCCTTGATCATTTCACCATATTTTATCATTAGTGTTGCTGTGAATTAGAATTTATTATTTGATGACTGATTTAGTAATTTCTCCAAATTTTGATATTCATTTTGGGACGGAGAAAAGATATTTCTTTTGATTTTGTTTTAACCTCAAAGATCAAAGAGAAAAAAAAAATTAAAAGTCAGTGTGGGTACACGCTAGCCCTTTAATAGAACCACCACTGCATGTAATGTACTTATATACGAATGAGAGGGATGTATTTGTACCGTGTATATAGGGAGAGAGATTACTGGACTATTGGACTCTTTTTTTCTCCTTTTTGGTCTCTCTCCTATATCTCTCTATAAGATGCATTTTCTCTTGGTAGTTATAAACGTTCTAGGATGGATGAGAGTTGTACAAATTTGGGAAGGTGAGTGGAGGTTAGCTGGATTTAATAACATTACTTTCCAGGGTCAGTTTTCATCAGGTTTATTAGGGTTTACAAATATTCAGGGTGGGGGGTGGGTTTGAGGGGGGGGGGGGAGAGTGGAGACGGTGAACCATATTTTTGTATTCATACGGGGAAAGCTTTAAGGACTCCTAAACTTCTTAGGTTGTGTTTGGTAGCAACAAACACTTATTTAATGCTTGTTGATGAATGACAATCTTAGAAAACTCGAGTCTTTGTAAACAAGCCATTGCCAATCTTCATGCTTAGCGGCTCTTACTCAGTAAGTGAGAATATTGATGCTTGTTCGGTAATAGAAATATGGGATGGTTGTTACAATTCAAGTCAAGGGTCCACCCTTTGTTTGAAGCAGTTGCACAAAATGAAACCATTCAGCAACAAGCATTGAGTGCTTGATGCTATCAAACACAACCTTTCTTCACTCGTTGTGAAAGATGACCATATATATCAGCTAATACTTACTCCCTCCCTCCCACTGGCCACTACAGTCTACCCACTTAACATTTACACGGAAATTACGAAAAAGTGTTAGTGTAGTAGGTGTTAGTGTGAAAAATGAGGTAGGAGAGAGAAAGTGAGGTATGAAATAATAATTGAATTGTTGTTGTGAGTATGACATGTGGGTCCCATTAATATAAAGTAATAAAACATTTCAATTTTAGGAAGTGTGTAGTTTGTAGTGGGATGGAAGGAGTATTAGATAAGAAGGAGATAAGCATAGTATGATGGTAATCCTGAAAAGACGACAAAATCTTGGAGTTAAATAATCTTTGTTGATTCTACATCAGAAGCAGCAAGGTATGGAGATTGAAAGTTTGCACATCTTTCACATTTGTAGATTAATAAATGTGAATGAAGCTCAAACAGAGTTGATGGCAATTGAAGCTTTGTGTGTTTGGCAGAGATAACGAATTACAGGTTGGAGTGAAGGAATATATTCCAAGTTTTGCGAGTAGTAGTTTGGCCAAAGTATCTGGAGCCTGTCATTGTTGGTTCTAAAAATAGCCTCTATTCAGAGGTCCTAGCATTACTGATGTTGAAACAGAAGTATAAAGAATAGAACCTATTTATCTTTATTTTCAACGGGCTGGAAGTCATTTCTTAACTCCCTTCACTACCATCTACACCATGAGGGGTATTTAATTCCTGTTCCAGAACAGCTCTTCAACATTTGAAAATCAAACCCACCATTACTCGATGGCTTAGAGGCACCAATACGTGCTTGCTAACTTGTCAGACATTACTGCAGCGGATGACATGTGCACACTATCACAATCTTTTCCACAAAGCATCTCTGTATCTACTTTGTAGTTGTGCGCGTGTGCGTGTCTGTGTCTACAACCTTTGATTTAGTGCCAAGAATAAAAATATTCTCCACTTTCAATGCTTCCAAGGTTGATAAAGGCATTATTTGTTCATTCATTCAAGTTTGGAATGCCCAAGACGTTCCCCATCCGTTAGTTGAATGCGTTAGTTTGGCCACCGAACTTTCCATGTGTCTCCTTCAAATGAATTTGATTCTCACACCATTTGTGTTTACGATAAAGTCCCAACATAGATGAACATAATGAGATGAGGTCAAAGATTTTTATTGACATGTGTCCTAGAGCTTGGTGTCAAGTACATGTCTAGCACCAACAGGATGACATCTTAAGAGTAAAGGTGTGTCATAGCGTAGAGTTGTTGTCTTCAAACGTAATGCTCTTGGCAATCATACATCCGGAATTTAATTGGGAATTCACATAATGTGCGACAGAAAATGTGCTATTTGTAATCAACATAAACTCATTTAAAAATTTTGGAAATCAAACCTACCATCACTTAATGGCTTAGAGGCACCAATACATGCTTGCTAGCTTATCAGACATGACTGTAGCAGATGACACGTGCACGCCATCACAAACTTTTCTACAAAGAATCTCTATATCTACATGTTGTGGTTGTGCGCATATCTGTGTCTACAACCTTAGATTTAGTGCTAAGAATAAAAAAATTCTTCAATTTTAATGATTGATCAAGGATTATTTGTTCATTCACTCAAGTTTGGAATGCCGAAGACTTCCCTCATCTTTTTAGTTGAATACGTTAGTTTGGCCATTGAACTTTTCATGTATTCCTTAAAATGAATTTGAATCCCGTACCCTTTGTGTTTACGATGAAGTCCTAACATAGCAGAACATAAAGAGATTAATTCGAAGATATTTTTTTGACGCGTGTCTTAGAGCTTCGTGTCAAGTACGTGTCTAGCACCAACAGGATGACATCTTAAGACTATAGGCGCATCATAGGATAACATGGAGAGGGGTTGTCTTCAAATATAATTCTCCTGGCAATCATACATCTGGAATTTAATTGGGAATACAAATAATGTGCTGTTAGAAAATATGCTATTTGTAATCAACATGTACTCATTTAAAATTTGTCTTCTGCTGTGCTTGAGAATGAGCTGTTTAGTGCTTTGATATAGAATAACTTATTCTCTCTCTGTCCCACATGAATTAGGACATTTTGCCATTTAGGGTGTCACACTCGAAATAGGACAACCCCAAAATGAAATATTTTATTCAATGGGACCCACTTTCACATACAACAACTTTCCACAGACACTTTTCATACTCCCAACACCCACTTTTCATACTCGCAACACCTACTCCACTGACACTTTTCCTTCCTCAGATGTACATGACTTTGAGGCCTGACTATTATGTTATTCTATATAATTATTTCAGAATTTAAATTAATTACACATGTGCGTAATTTATTGTTATTATTATTATTATTATTTTCTTTTAAGTATGATATTTCTCTTTCACATGGTCTTGAGAAAATGATCTTTGTGTCCGAGTACATTTATTTAGAATAGAAATAGGGTAAGGATGTCAGATTTCTTATCCAACATAGGGTTATGGCCAGGTAGTCTAATCAGTTACTTACTAATGACAAGCCAGTGATGGGGAGTCGAATGGCTAGGATGGTAGTTGTTTGATTTGGAACTGATATATGAACTCCAAACTCCCAGCATAGTGCTCACCTGCCCCATTGTGAATAATGAAGGCAACCAATGTGCCGCTTCAATTTAGTTTGAATCCTGGGGCTGGGCCAGAAATGAATCAAGTCTCCTTTTTTGGATGTTCGTGGTGCAAGATAATAATAGTAATAAAAAAAAGTGACATACTATCCCGAATGAGCAGGTCTTCTAGTTCAAACCACTAGAGTTGGGTCTTTGGAATCCTGATCCAGTATTCAGTTACATGGTAGTAAAATGTGAGCTATTTACTCCCTCCGTCCCATCTCAATTTGCAAAAAAAAAAAAAAATCGTCTGTGCATGGAAATTTGCAAAAAATCGTCAACGCATGGAAATTAAGGAGACTTATATAATATTAAGTTCGTGTGAGTATATATAATGGGGGAGGGATTATTAGTGGGATACAAAATAGTAAGTTGTTTAGTTAATGTGAGTACGACAAGTGGGTCTCACTAATAAAAAAAATATTAAAATCTTTCCATTTTTGGATTTGGCAATTTCTAATGGGACACCTAAAATGACAAATTTTGCTATTTGAGGTGGGACGGAGGGAGTATATGTGAACCTAAGATGCTTGGGCCCTTCAGTTTTGCAAAAGTACCTATGTCCACAAGACGTGGGTGTGGATGTGGGTATGAGTACGGGTATTTTACACTACATTTGATGTAAAATCTTAAAATTTGGAGAATTTGACACTCAGGATAGGTACCCGTGCCAGACACTCGTACCCAAGTCCAAGCATCATATGTTTGAACTATGTTTTTGGATATGAATTTTGCTTCTGTAAATTTCATTTTGACACGCAAGTAGTTAGCTTGAAGTGAAAACTGTGCTCCAAAGGTGATCTATCCAAAGTGTGTACTGTATCTCGATGTTGTGTCAAGCTGTGATGATTCTAACATGTGTTTATGTTTTATGGTTTGCAGCCATTCAATTGGATACAGAAGACATTTTTTGAGAAGGCAGAGCCAGAAGGGAAGTGAAAAGAATGGTGATATCTTGCGGGTTTTAACTTTCTTTGTTCCTTTTATTGCTGACGAGAAAGCTGTGAACTACTAGTTTGATTTTGAATAATGCAACTCCAGTCTGATTTTCTCTAGACCATGCTGGGGCCTACAAATGAACTTAAGGATTCTTTGGGAGCTTTTCGCCTTTCAAATCATTGTTCCCCGGTCGCTGCTATTAGTATACTCTTTAGTCATTGAAGATTTTCCCACATAAGATTTTAATTCGGATCTCAGTGGTCTGATCACTTATTTTGTGCTGGTGGTTACTTATTCTGATGCACACGCACACCCGAGTAAGGTAAGGAAGGGTCAAGAAGGTGGTGGCCTGTAAGATTACTACATAGGTATTACGCATTGGGAAATGGGTCAAGAAAGGATATTACGCCCATGAATCTATAAAAGGGGTGGCCTTTAGGATTATGCGATTAGGTCAAGAAAGGATGGGACACCCCCATGAATCTATCAAGGGGGTGGCCATTAGGATTACCCGATGAGCAATCACTAAGTAGGAAAGCGGACAAGAAAGGATAGTACAACCCCCGAATCATAAAAAAATTCAAACTTAATCAAACCAAATTGCTATTGGTTCGGTTTGGTTCAAATCGCTATTCAATTATTTGGTCAAACCATGGTTCAGACCGTGGTTTAGGCCATGGTTTAAACCACGATTCAGATCGCAACACATTATCAGATTTGTTTAAATTTTTTGTGATCACGGAGGAAGAGCAACAGATGCGGGTGTTTAAGAGAAAAGTCGTAGGAAGAGAGAGGCCGAATGAAGAAAACACTTTATATTGTCGATCGTGGTGATAACTTGGTTTTTTATGTGTAACAATGAAGATAACAAATAATGAAATTAATATCAAATAAAATACAAAATGGGGGGGTTAGAATTAGTATATAAAATGCAGTTTTTTTTATTGCTGTAACAGTAAATATTAATAAATTTACAAAAATATTAAATAAGATAAAAAACGAGAGTTAGGATTAGTTTATTTAAGGCGGTTTGATCGGGTGGTTTGGTCTCGCGATCTCAAATCGTGGTTTAGTTTGGTTCGGTTTGATCTGGTCTGGTCTAGGAGGGTCAGATTACAAATCAAACCAAACCAAACCATGTTATTTGTCAATATTGAGATCAAAGCAAATCATTTATATTTTGGTTTGATTCGATTCGATCTCAAACCGCAATTTAAACAGAAATATATACCACTTGCCCCTAGATTAGATACCAATTTTACTAAGTATGAAAGCGGTTAGATAGTATATATCCCATATGACTTTGGTTAAACGGTCTTGATTCAAGTTAATATTTGTATGGATAAATGACAAATAAAAGTCTAAAGTTTGATGGTCGTTCGTATAAATAAAGAGTTTCGATGTTTCAATCATCAAAACTAATAAATAAAGATCTAAAGATGACAAGTATATGGTAATTCAGAGTTTCTTTAACATAACGATGGGAATTTTACTCATAATTTCGTTTTGTAACAAATCACTTTTTCTTAATTTCCTAATTAATTTAAATGTCACATAAATTATAATGCAGTATTATATTATACTGCATTTTATATGCATTATTTTAAAATTATGATACAACATCCTCAATACTGCATCCCATAGTTGTCAATCCAGTACCAGCAAAGGCACTGATTTGCTCATTGGAATGGTACGTATCAGTACCGAAATATACCAGTTACCGTACTGAATGTACCGCTCATTTTATTTTATTTTTAATCATTTATAATACATCGGCACATTTGACAGTTATTTAACATATTTTTTTCATAATCCAATAAAAAAACATCTTTCATATACTTTTAATAAAATAAAATTTATGATTATAGTCAAAATTTGTAAAAAAAAAATAAAAATTTAAAGAATCTTTTAATTTTTTTTTTTTTTGGTTTTGCCTAACTGGTGTGTACAGGCCGGTACGGTACGATTCGATTCAGGGTGGTACAGACCGGTATATAAAACGGGACGGTGCATTACATATTCTGCATCGGTTTTTGATCAAAACGGTACGGACGGTACGAGACAAGATTGACAACTATGCTGCATCCTGCCACCACCACCTCCGCCACCGGCCGCTGTCCCCCTCCGCCACCGCCCGCGGAAATCCATTCGTCGTTAACTCGCCGGAATTCGGTCGCCGAAATTTGATCACCGGTCGTCGGCGCCACCTCTCATCATTAATTGTTTATTATATGAGTATCTAGTATTATGAATTATTTTGTATGCAGTATTATTACAGAAAAATATAACATGATAACAAAATATGGAAAGAAACTTATGGAGGTATTATGAAACTTTTTTAGAACTTATGCCGCATTCTTCCCGTAACAATTAGAAATATTTGTTAAACTAGACCCTTAATTGATAAGAATTAGTGAATTCAGACCTTTATTTTCCAAGAATTTGTAACTTCACGCCCTTATTAAATAGAGATTTTTTACGGTTTCGTAAAAAAAAAAAAAACCTTAATTAATTGCTACTCCTTATGTTCCTAAATAAATGTCATTTTTTTTTTTAAAAAAAAAGCTCATGATTAGAACAAATTTGAAAAAAAATAAAAAAAAATCAGTGTTCATTTAGGAACAGAGGGAGTGATATTTATCATCTCTTACACCCTTATTTGCGAGTTAAGAAACATCAGACCCTTTTACCCTTTCGATCCCAAAATTTTAAATCCTTATTTGTCATTGAGGTGGTCTCCCATGAGAACAAGGGGATCCGTCTCATGCATGAGACGGGTCGACCCATGACCCATGGGCATGATCCGGCCATCTGAGGAAAGTGTATTATATATGCACCCTTAGCCCAGCATCTTTTTGAGGATTTAAATCTGCAGATCATGCTTTGCATTTGCATAGCTCCCCTCGCTGCATCTCTCAGGCATAACTCAGCTCGGTTTTTTTTGTTTTTTTTGACTAGGTCCGCCCAATACTTTTTCAAAAATTAGGGCAAAGTGTTGCTCAAATAGTGCAGTCATAACACTATTTCATGGGTACATTCTGAGGCTCAGACCACCACCGGTATGGATGCGAGCAACTGCTGTTCCATTCGTCGTTCCAGCCCTGATAAAAATGAAAGCAAAAAATCAATGACGATTAAAAATACGGTCAAGCCTCTACTCAATTTTTTAATTTTATTTTATTTAATTTTTTTTTTTTTTTGCTTTTTGCTTTTTTTTTTTAGTTTTTATATTATTTTTTCGGCTTTCCAGTGGTTTAGAAAAAGTAATAGTTACCATCTCTTAATGTAATGACTGTATACATATAAAGTAACATTGTTCATAAGTAAATGTAATACCTGTTTTTAAAAAAAAAAACAAAAGCTCATTTTCATCCATTTTTTCAAATGTAATACAAACTATATGTATTACATTTGAAATGTAATAACTTATGTATATGAATGTAATAGTTATACAAGTAAATGTAACAACTATATGTATTACATGTATCATGATAAATTTGAACTCATTGTAACTTATTGTTTGAAAACATATAGATATCTATACATACGTGTTACAATTATGTACAAATACTATTACATATAAATAACACGTTTGTTACATTTTAGTTATAATAAGTATTACTTTTGTCAAACGAATAAAACATAGAAAAAAACACTATTACTTTTCTGTATATATGTATTACTTTAATGTATACAAAATATTACTTTATATGCATACAATTATCACATTATTATGTTATAGTAACTATTACTTTCACAAATCGAAAAAATAAAATATAATTTTTTTTTTTTTTTTGGCCTATGAGATGCTGCCACGTGTCAATTTAGAACTCATGAATGGAAATGGAACAGTAAAACAATTGTAGTGCCTGTGGGACCCACGCCACAATGTGGAAGACAACTTTTGGATAAGGCAAATGGGAATGGTACCTGATCGCCATTGTTAGGAAGGTCTCCATCGCCAATTCGAAGCTCCAACGCTTTAACTCCTGAATTTTCAAGCTCCGAGAAGTCAGCAATGGTGGTCGTTGACCAGCTCTCTTTAGCATTAGAAAACGTCGCGACCACCGTAAATATTGCCAGAAGAGAGAAACCTCTTCTTGTCGCCGTCGATGATGTGACAGGAGGTGGAGGAAGAGGAGGAGGGTTCAAATGAACGGTCACGATGTCGGGAGCATGGATTGATGAGGTAGGCGTTGCACACTTGATTCTCATCATCATCGTCCTCGAAGTCATGGTTCTTCATTCTGCGTTTGGCAACTCCCGCCAATAAACCTTATCTTGTGGTAGCCAGCGAAAGGAAGTCATGGTTCAATGGGGTGGGTCATGGGTCAAAAATGACCCGTCTCATCCATGAGACGGGTCATAGTGTTCTCACATAAGTTTTTGTCTTTGTCATTTAACTCTTTTTTTTTTTTTTTTTTTATTTCTTGTTTTTTACAACTATGATGTTTATATTTTGTGTTGTCAAATAAATGAGCTTGCCCTGCCTGCCCAAGAGAATAACAATTAGATTGATATGGGCACACTTGAACTTATGTCAAGATATTCACCAATTCTTATAACTTCAGTCAAGGGGTATCTTAATTTTTTTTTTAATACCAAATAGGCCCTAACAGACAAGGAAAATATGGAGTGGTTGGGGAGAAAACTTGCAGGCATGGGTGGATGTTATTAGGTAGGCTACCAACTTAATTAGCTGAAGTCACACATAAGTCCACTAAGTTGGCACAATTAACCAAATAATTATCCTTGATTATTTTAATGAGTTAAATTAGATAGTAAAGGATGTTTTGAAGAATGAAGGGTCAAAGGTCATGCAAAATTCTAATTCCACTATTGAGTTGTGAAAAAAAAAACGATGGAGTCCACGTTGAATACACATCAAGAATGGTGTCACCAACCCCTCCTCTTTCTAATTTTTTTTTTTTCAAATTTGGAATCTCTTTATCATTCACACCTTACTATTAGTTTATATTCCAATGATGTAATATTTGATTCCCACTGCAAACTACCTTTCCCGTCACACAAAAAGATACTCCATTCGTTCCAAAATGTTTGTCCCATTTAACTTTTTTGTTGAACTTTGATCACAAATATATGACAATTTAATTATGTTCATGAAATTCTAAAAATTTCTATTGATTCACCATTAATAATATTATCAACAACAACTTTTAGAATTTCATGAACATGATTAATCCCTCATAAATTTGCGGTCAAAGTTCAACAAAAAAATCAAATGGAACAAACATTTTGGGACGGAGGTAGTACAAAATTTATCTTGTACAGGAATTAAAAAAAAATGTATAGTAGTATAAGTGTTTGATTATAAAAAGTGAGTTAGAAGAGAAAATAAGGGTAGAGAATAGTAAGCTTATAGTTATTGTGAATATAACAAGTGGATCCAATAAATAAATAAATATTAAAAAGTTTCTATTTTTAGAGTGTGTATTTTAACGTTTTATTCCTTTTATATTAATGGAATACACATATCATACACACAACAATAGTTCAATTATTATTATTATATATTTCACTTTCTCTCTTCTATTAATTTTCATACTCACATTACCTATTAATATTAAACTAATATATTTTTAAAATTTTCGTATAAATAGTAAGTGGGTATTTTGTAGTGGGGTAGAGGAAGTACGTACTCCCTCAGTTTCAGGAAATTCATCACTTTTTATTTAAAATGGCGTCCCGTTTGAAGCGTCACCTTTCCTAAAATGGAAATATTTTATTAATATTTTATTATCCCACTAACTATTTTCTCCACTCATTCTCTCTCCTAAAACACTATTACACTCATAACCCTTTTTAAATTTACTATTTCCTCCACTAATTCTCTCTCCTCTTTTCAAATTACACTCACAACATTTTTTTCTTCCCACTTTTTTCCTTAATTTGCGTGCCAGACTTAAAATGGTGACACTTTTTACGGGACGGAGGGAGTATTTGTTGAGATTTTGATTGCAAACTGGTTTATCGCCCAAAAATATATCACAACTTAAGTTAGGATCAATGGATAAAGCTCAGAGATTGATGTGATGAGGATGTGCTCTTTTTTCTAAATGGGGTTGGTGAATAATTAACTTAATAGGAAACTGCCTTAGCCTACTGAATTGGATGGAGAAACAGTCAAACATTGGAAATGAAAAATTAGTGATATTAGTATATTATGGGAAAATTCTTTTTTTTTTTTTTTAGTAAAACATACAGTACATATTTGCATTAATAATAATTAAGAAGACTAGGTTGTATTTAGAGATTTATCTCAAATATAATTCACAGAGGCATTAAAATTTAATAGGCCCGTTACTTATTATGGGATAAAAATAGTAGTATTAAACAAGTGAAGTGCTTCTAAATAGGCAAGAGTTTTAGTGCGATTTTATTATGAAATAATTAATGTACAAACAATTAAACACATTTTTTAAATGTTTAACACCTTTAAAAAAAAATAAAAAAAAATTGTTACTTCCTCCGTCCCAAAATACTTATAGTTGTAAGACTTTTCACACATATTAAGAAAATCAATTAATACATATCAAATATACTAAAGTACCCTTTGAATATTTCAATTATCTAGGCAATCAAATGTCTTTAAACTTGTTAGTGTTAACATCAGTGTTGTCTCATGTATTGCCAAATCAGTGTTGTCATTGGTGTTGACTCATGTGTTGACATCGTACTGACAGTTTAAAATAAGGATAGTTACTATATAACGTGAGTAAGAAATGAAAGTTACACATAAATTCTTATTTATGTGTAAAAGTGAAGACCAAGTAAAAGTTGTTAGAGTCTTATATACATAGAAGGACCGAATATAACGTGTACAAGGCTGAAGAAGTTTGGATGTACAAACAATGAAGCAAGGTAAGACCAAGTTTAACTAGAAACATGGAAGGTATAGTTAAAAGTGGAAAGATGTTTTCAATTCTCTCGCATGCTGAAATCTGCAAGATTGAGTAGCCATCAAGGCTATCAAATCTATATAAAGGCTGCTGCGATAAAGATAAATACACACCAAGAGCGATAGCTTTTATTTATAGACCATTATTGCGAAGGATGTTACAACACAGTCCAGTTTTCATAAACTATTTGTTGAAAACTAATCTGGTCTAGTATTTTGATTGTGTTTAGAGCGTTGTTTCTTTTTAGGTTCTTGTTCCTATCAGGACCGGTCAAAGGGGGGTGGGGGGGGGTCAGTAAGGGCAACCGGCCAGAGCCCTTAGTGGTAAGAGGCCCATTCTTAAATAGGTTTTAATGTATATGGTATGTATATTTTTTTTATAACTATAATAAATATTCTGTAAGTCTGTTAGTATTCTGCGTAGGTCTCTTAATTTTTTTTCCTTGTATTTTGCACACAAAACTCCTAAATCTATCATAATTAATCAAGCCCTTCAATCTTCATCAGATCTCCTCCTCCCACCGTCTCTTAATTTCTTCCTTGGAATGCTCTTTTCGATCGACCTTGCTCCTCGTCCTGGATCGTTCTTTTCGACCGTGAACGGTGAATCAATTCGGCTTTCTTTCAGCACTTTTCTCTTTCGCCGAAGGGTTAAATTAACTGGTAATGTAAAAAAAGAAAGATTAAGGTTTGTCTTTTTGTTTCTTTACTCTGGATTTTGCTTATTTAGGGATTTTTTTTCTTGTATTTTTTGTCTAATTGTTTTTTTATCATGTTCTGATGCAGGATCATGAATTAAGTTTGATTGTTCTACTTACTACCCAATTTCATCATCCGTCACAAGACTTCATCTTACAAGAATTCAGGTGTTTGATGTTCTTTTTGTATTACAATTGTGTTTAATTTTATTTGATAATGTTTTCAAAAACACAGCCATCTGGTTGTGAGATAAGAAAAAAAAATTGTTGAGCAATTTAATGTTTCACAAAAGGGGGCTGAAAGAAGTTTCTCAAAATTGAAATTATTGAAAAATTACTTGAGGTCATCAATGTTTCAAGAAAGGTTGAGTGATCTTGCCAGTTTGTCTATTGAGAAGAATTTTGTGAAAAATATTGATATTTATACGGTTATTAATGATTTTGCATCTAGAAAAGCTCGAAAAAGTTTGTTTATATGATCATAATGTGCTTCTTTAATCGTTTTTTACTTTTGGTCATCTTTCAGATTTGATTTTATTGGAGTTCAACATGGTTCAGCTATCAAAAACAAATATCTTATTCAGATTTTGGGATGCTTAATTGTTGCACAAATGATTTTTGTTCTTGTTCTTTTAATGATCTTGTTGTTTTTGATATAAACCTAGTAACTTTACTTCTGTTTTATCTAGGTAAAAATATATAGCATTTGAGTATCGTAAAAATATATAGCATTTGAGTATCGTAAAAATGTCCGATTAATTAGAAGTCTCTTCATTTGATTTCGCCCGGGGCCCACAAAGGTCTAAGAACGGCCCTAGTACCTATCATGTTTTGTACTACTTATTTTTCTTATATGATATGAGTTGTTCTATACTTTGTATTTAACATATACATTTATTGAAATTCTATTTTTAACCATGAGACTCTCACAAGTTATAATTATATAACTTGTGAAATTATCTCTTTGTGTCATTATTTCGCTGTATTAATTCTTTCGATTATTTTTAAACTACTGATTATTTTTACGTGTTGTGTTCAGTGTTGCCTAACGCTCGGAACAACACTGTATTTTCAAAAACTATCAAAGGCCATTGACACTTTCAAAACTGACAACTACCTAATCATTAATAAGGATAGTTTAGCCAAAGTGTGTCAAAATTTTATGAAAAAAATTCAAAACTATAAGTATTTTGGGACAAATTTTTTTTTCTAAATCTGCAAATATTTTGGGACGGAGGGAATACTTATTATGAAATAAGTGTAGTATTTAATAAACTAATACTCCCTCCGCCCCAGGAAATCTGTCACTTTTTACCCAAAATGGCGTCCCGTTTGAAGCGACACTTTTCTAAAATGGAAATGTTTTATTAATATTCTATTACACCCACTCACTATTCCCTCCACTCATTCTCTCTCCTAAAACACTATTACACTCACAACACTTTTTAAATTTACTATTTCCTCCACTAATTCTCTCTCCTCTTTTCAAATTATACTCACAACATTTTTTCTTCCCACTTTTTTCCTTAATTTGGTGTCGAGCCTAAAATGGCGACACTTTTCTTGGGACGGAGGGAGTATATATTTTGAATATACGTAGAACATTGGCTAACAATAAATGTCAATTGCAATTTTACCAGACATTTATTAATGATCTGCAGATTATTTCCAAACATTTTGTTTTTGCAATTATATTCTTAGTATTTATATTTTGCTGCAATTAGCGTAAAAATTACTTGTTAGCTGAAATTTAACGGATTTCTTTAAATATTATTATGTGCAACCTTGCAGTCATTTAATCAACATTTTCCCTTTATCATTGTCAAATATAATATTAAGTAAAAGAGCAATACATGTATTAAGGTATACTCTGTAGTTCTCTAGTTTAATGTACATTAATGCATAACTATAATTATATTTATATTTATTTTATTAGTTAATAATAATATTTAGAATAAATTACATTTATCAAATACTTTGTGTAAATGTCAGGCGTCCAAATTGCGAATTTGTAATTGGCACAAATAATAATAATAATAATAATAATAATAATAATAATAATAATAATAATTGTCGTTATCAAATTACTTGACTGTATTATCAATATTGCATATGCATTGCATGTGCCGTTGCCCGTACTTTCCTTATTAAAGTTGTTGTTATGGCACATGCTTGATACTTTTATGTTTTCTAATAGACTTCCTCTAAGTAAGTTCGAGTTCGCTTCTTTCCGATAAAGGTTGGAAGTTCGTAGCTCATAATTTAAAATGTTAGTATTAATAATAATAATAATAAAAAATAGACTTTCTTATGTGGTTGCGGGCAGGGTAACATTTTTCAAGCATGCATATACAAATATATAAAGATGAAATTAATTCTAAGATGGAAAATCTCTCTTTCAAATACTAACGGGTGATAAGAAAATTAATTTCTCCCTCCAAAAATGAATATACAAAAAAAAAAATCAAAACTATTTTTATTGTTTTAATAGAGGTAGTACATCACATATAAATACTCATTAATTAATTTGTAGTACACCTATTTCTCACAAATATCTTAACAATTTTTTCAAGTCTATTTGAAATAAATTGCAGTTTTGTGTAAAAAAATGTTAAGAAATTTATATTATGTGTCATTGATTTCTAATCAAGAGATTATACATTATCCATTTCAAAATAAGTTTCTATCTAATTTTAAAAAATGTAGGCCAAAAATCTATGTTCTTGGACTAGTGTTCTCTTTTAAGGCTTTCTTTAGTAAATTTCATATTTCAATTTAAATTTTTAATTAAACAAATTCACAAGATAGTAACAATATGTATATATATATATATACATATATATATACATATATATACATATATATATACATATATATACATATATATATACATATATATACTCCCCGTCCCACAAAACATTATCCCTTTTACTATTTTGAGCGTCCCACTTTAAAGTCCCACTTTCCTAAAAAGAAATTTTTTTAATACTTCTTTATTCATGGGACCCACTTGTCATACTCACAACACTTTTCAAATTTACTATTCTCTCCACTCATTCTCTCTCCTCCCACTCACAACACCTACTTTAATAACATTATTTCTTATTTTTCGTTCTCAACAGTAAAGGGGTAAAGTTTTGGGGGACGGAGGGAGTATATATATATATATATATATATATATATATATATATATATATATATATATATATATATATATATATATATATATATATATATATATATATATATATATATATATATATAGGGTCCTATTATAATGAGAACCAAATTTATATGAGAACCATAAGAACCACTAACAGCCATTGGATTAAAAAACACATCAATGCTCCAGATTAAAAAAAAAGATAGAGACGATTTTTTTGAAAACACTGATTTTTCTAACTGCCACGTCATCATTTAAAATCCCCCTCAAATTTCAAAATAAAATATCTCAATATTTATAAGTCGAAAAAAAATTCGAAAACACTGATTTTTTTGTCTTGACGAGACGATTCAAACTAGATCCCTGAAGATAGTGTACACTAACTAGTTAACTCGTGCACACTAGCCATATGGCTTATACTGGACAATATCTTGACTTGGTCTTGGCCAAGTCCTTCTGTACACTAGCTAATTAACTAGTGTACACTAGCTAGTTAAGTAATGTACACTAGCAACTTAGCTATTGTACCCAAGTTTAATTTCAATGTTCATTAGCCATGGCTAAATACACTAGCTAATTAATTAGTGTACACTAGCTAATTAACTCGTGTACACTAGCATAATTAAATTAAAATTAATATTTGATCCAAATTTACTTGTATTGTTCATCAAAATTTAAATGTGGCAAACAAAATGAGACGGAAGGAGTAATATATTCATGATGCCGAGCGCTAGGATTTGGAACTGTTCCAATAAATTATTTGCATCAACGCTTCTCCCGTAAAAAAATATAGTATTACCTTATGTAAAAATATAACAACAAATATAATACATTTTGTAATTATAAAAATGTAAAACATTTTAGTAATGCACGTTAAAATGTATAATTTGCAAGCATGTAGAAACAAGAGTAGAGAATAAAGTAGATAATAATGAACGTATTCAACAATAACACATAGTATTCCCTTGTTCCTTAGTAATTTGAAATAAGATACATTTTGACAATTCTAAAATAATCAGTAAAATCTCAAAATAAAAAAAAGATCAGTTTGTAAATATTACTATAGAATGGAGGGATTATATAATAATTAACTAGTGTACACTAGCTAGTTAACTCGTGTACACTA
The DNA here is from genome assembly GCA_022495995.1 of Adenophora triphylla var. japonica. Lineage (NCBI taxonomy): Eukaryota > Viridiplantae > Streptophyta > Magnoliopsida > Asterales > Campanulaceae > Adenophora > Adenophora triphylla. The sequence continues at coordinate 159,669 of JAFEMH010003175.1, read as the reverse complement.
GCTAGTTAACTCGTGTATACTAGCCAAATGGCTTATATTGGACATTGCCTTGGCTTGGTCTTGGTCAAGTCCTTGTGTACACTAGCTAATTAACTAGTGTACACTAGCTATTTAAGTAATGTACACTAGCAACTTAGCTAGTGTACCCAAGTTTAATTTCAATGTTTATCAGTCATGGCTAAGTACACTAGCTAATTAACTAGTGTACACTAGCTAGTTAACTCGTGTACACTAGCCAGATGGCTTATACTGGACATTGTCTTGGCTTAGTCTTGATCAAGTCCTTATGTACACTAGCCAGATGGCTCATAAAAGAAAAAAAAGTCATGTTTAATCAATAAATAAATATGATTATAAAAAACAATCAGGCTAAACCTTTACTCCCGATAATGGAAAATCTAAAACCCGATACATACAGTATGCCAACTCCAATAACAATCACACCATGTTTTACATGTATTCAACAAATAAACTCAAAACAAAAATGAAAATACACACAAATCTCTAATAGGCAGGCACAAACAAAGCTTTAACATTCCCAGGCAGCTATATCACCAATCATTCAAATTAACAAGATACTATTGATACTGCCCCATGCAAAACGAGCTGCTTCAATCAAATGCTACAGTAGTCCCAATAATCAAACCACAAAATATTATATTCTACATACCAACCTTTTCAATTTCTTGTTTTGGTTCTTTTTCCTCAGAAACAATTTTCAATGTGCCCAAGTTTGATTAGCTAGTGCAATGTGTACTAGCTAGTGTACGTTACTTAACTAGCTAGTGTACACTAGTTAATTAGCTGGTGTACACAAAAACTTTGCCAAGACCACGTTGTTCAATATTATTTTTTCAAAATCCTATCTTCAGGGATCTAGTTTGAATCGTCTCGTCAAGACAAAAAAATCAGTGTTTTCGAATTTTTTTTCGACTTATAGATATTGAGATATTTTATTTTGAAATTTGAGGGAGATTTTAAATGAAATAATTACGAAAATGCCACCCTCTATTTTTTTTTAATCGATTGATGTATTTTTTAATTCAAATTGTTAATTAGTTTCTCATAGCTTACTATATAAATTTGGTTCTCGTTTGAATAGCTACATATATATATATATATATATATATATATATATACATATATATATATATATATATATATATATATATATATATATACTCCCTCCGTCCCACTTCAATTGATACTTATTTCTTTTTTGATCCGTCCCACATCAATTGATACTTACCCAAAATGGAAAGGAATCTTCACTATTTACCCCACTCATTCTCTCTCCTATTTTACTTTTTCACTCACAACATTCTCTCTCCTAACTATTCCTCCCACTCATTCTCTCTCCTATTTTTCTTTTACACTCACAACATTCTCTCTCCACTTTTTCTCTCTCTTACCTTTCCTTAATATGTGTGTCCTTTTTTTTGGTATCCATTGAAGTGGGACGGAGGGAGTATATATATACATATAGGTAGGTGCTCAAATGAGAACCATAACAAAATGAGAACCGTGAGAACCGCTTGTATATACTTGTTTACAGTAGATACTTAGCTACTGTATACATATACAGTCTATTGTATATGTATACAGTAGTTAAGTATCTACTTGTAAGTACCCCAATCTGGATCACTCCCTTTCAAACACCCGGGAAACACCGCAGACTCATCCACGCAGTCTCGGAGACCTCTCTCACTCAAAATCCTCCCACTTCTCTCTTCCTCCCTAAGCCTTCTGGCTCCCCTTCTAAGACCTTTCGAGGCATTCCCGGCCCCTTCGGATCCTTCCGAGGCCTTCCGAGCCCCCTCGAGGTGCTCCGAAGCCTCCCCGAGCGCTCCCGAGACGCTCCCGCGCTGCCCCGAGGCACTCTCGAGGTACTCTGAGGCCCCTCGTGGTACTCCGAGGCCTTGCCTGGTCTTTCCCACGGTGTCCCGGCTCTTTCCGAGTCAAACCGGCGATCCCAAACCTTGCCGAACCTCTGCCCGAATCCAACCAACGATTCCAACGTACGCCGAACCTCTGCCCGACTGATCCCGACGATCCCCACGCACGCCGAACCTCTGCCCGAACGCAGCCTACAACCTCAACTCACGCCGAAACTCTGTCCGCAGACAACCGGCATCCCCGAAGCAAAACCTAACGCTACTCCGACCTCAAACACTATTCCCCTGCGGAAGACAGACACGAACCAACATTGGTAAGGCTTCCTTCCTATTCTATTTCAGCACATTTCAATACAATGTAGAAATCCGATACAAAGATGCATTTTTAAAAGCACACACACACACACACAACATTTAAAGGATATTAGGGTATCCGAAAGACTCGTTTTACGAGGCTACTCTGTGAGCTCTAATATTCTAATATTCTCTTCCCGAGGAGTCATCTGACCTCCGAACTCAAAATCTCATCACACAAAAACAGTTTAAAATTTATCTTTAAACTGATGCCCTTTTTCAATGTTTTGGGCTTAATAAAAACGGCGTGGCGACTCTACAAATGCGAAAACAAACGGCGAGACACCTCCAACGCGAAAGACTGCCAGATGCCGGGGCCGCGAGGCCTTTCTCGGATCCGGGCTATTTCAGTTGGCGACTCTGCTGGGGACATTTTGTTTTAAAAACTTTTAAACAAAACAAAAGATTTTTAAAACGATGATGAGGGTCAAACTTTCATTTTACCCCTTCCTTTAACTGTTGTGTGTGTGTGCACGTGCTTCGTTTTTATTTTACAAAAAAAATAAAAATACAAAAAAATGCATCAATATACATCTGTGCATACATTTAAAATTCTTCAAAATTTTCTATTTTACTCGTAAAAGAATTTTAGAGACCGCACACTACGCGCACCGCCGCTTCTGCTACACCGCACTCTACTCACACCGCCGCCTCGGTTACACCGCACACTATGCGCACCGGGCCGCCTTGGATACACCGCACACTACAACCCTTAACCCGGAGTGGTCTCAGTTGCAGTCCGTTTGGTCTGCCTAGGCCTCTTGGGCGCGCACGGGATCATTCCAAACATCCCATTCTAGCCAAGCGTCAACCCTGCACGTTTGAGTCTTGAGTCACACTCTGTCCAAACTCGGTTGGTTTTTACCTGGGGCCTCAGTGTCATACGGCTGGATACATATACCATGCCGGCCATTTTTCGAGTCAAGGCTCGGAACTCAAGATCCTCGCAAGCAAAGCGATAAAAGGTCATGCTAAAATCTCGACTCGATCTTGATTTCCGGCTACACCTGTGACGATGTTCCGTCCCGATATACATCCATGCTTGCATGACACCATGTCATCACGCCTTTGATACGTCGCCCATGACGATATGACCCGACCAACGCCTAACGTCACAAATCCCTTGCGCAAGCAAGGTAAAGAGAGGTCATGCCGAACTCTTGACTCCGATCTTGACTCAGTGGCCGGCTCGGCTCACTATTCACATGGCTAACGCATCAAAACGAACATGACAGCTCGGTCCTTAGGTTCGATTTTTCTTTAGGCCGGTGGAAACCGCTTGCACTATAGGACCCTCGCCCGGGGCTGTCCACCCCGGGATGTCGGAAATACGTGTGCAAAACGAGGGGCTTATAGCCGTACGTATGGTCTCCCCCACTGACCCAGGATCTAGCATAGTTGCGAAAAAGAAGAGCAATCTTTTCCAACCTACCTAGGATTCTCGAGAAAATACTGTTTTAAGTAAATTAAAACAACAAAAAAATCAAAAATAAAAGAAACGGAAACCGCATGCCACGCGAGCTTTCCCCTTTTATCCCGTTAGGCCATTCCCGTGCTCTAAACCTTGCCCGTCACCCTCCAACAACCGAGAGTGGTTGAGAATCCCCGGGAAGCCGCCTTTTCGCATTGAGGTCACAAGGTCCGATAGCCGCTTCCAGCTTCAACGGTCCGCACCGTCCCAATACTCCCTACGACGGGATCCAACGTATAACGGCTGAGGGAAACGGAACTCCCGCCACTAAGGAATTCTCCAGACAATGGAGGAGGTGCTGCGAGCCTTCGAAGCCATCAAGAAGCGCCAAGAAGAACAAAGCAAGCCTCGGATCAAGCCGACACCTTGCGTCTTTCGAGGAACAGCTGCAGCTTCCCAACCCGACGGAACCTTTGTTCTCATAGAGGACGAAGATATACCGGCTCCCGGTTTCTCAAAGCTATCGGCAGTCCCGCCTCCGCCAAGCTACGAGATCCCAAAGAACGCAGCGCCTTCGCTCAAAGCTCCTCAGCGCCGGGCCAAGCAGCCCGACATGCCCGCCTCGATCGGGCCAGCTTCGCCCGCACATCAAGCTTCGCATCAACAAAGACACATACGTGCTCGCTCCGCTAGATCCCAATGCATCTCGGTATCCCCTGTGATTCAATCCTTTGCCTCTATACGAGCTCTCGCAACCACAATCAAAAGTCCCCATTCTTACCAGTGGACAGGCATCCCGAGCGGATATCCCGACATCTCAAGTTTGCCACACCGCAAGTCTGCCAATTGGGGCTAACGAATCGTTTCCCCAGCTTCCCAAACACGACTCCCTAGCGGACCTGGCAATCACGCCCTCAACTTCAACACCCTGTGGTATGGGTTGGTATACACTCAACTACTCTCCCCAAGATTCCCGAATGGCGATCCCATCGCCTAATCCACCTCCATCTTCGGTGTCCGTCCCCGAAAATGGTAACCCACCTCAGACGGTGACCCTCACATGGCTTGGTTGATCGAACAGATGAAAGACATGCAAGGCAAGCTAGCTAGTTCTCTAAGGACTCCCTCCGCCTACCGATCCGAACAAAGTGGTCCACTCTCCCTCCAAAGTTCGGGATGCCGGAAATGGAAAAGTTTGACGGAATGTAATGCCCAAAAACCCACATCGACACCTACGTCCCGGGTATGAGAGCCAAAGGGGCAACCCTCAACGGATGGCGCATCATTTTCGGCATTCCCTCAAATCCACAAAGCACTAAGGTGGTTCCTCAATGTGAAGCGAGAAAAACCGCTCCACGTGGGATCGGAGATCGGTGAAATCTTCCCCGGAGAAGTACCGCGCCAATCTTGAATGGGAAACAAACCGCCATGACCCGCAAGCCACCGAACAAAAGGATGACGAACCGAGTGGCGAATTCTACAAAAGATGGAACCCGGAAGCTAAGCGAGATAATGGATCCACTTTCCAAAGAAGAGCGGATGGACATCTTCCATTCCCGCCTCAAACCATCTTTGAGGACTTTGATCGGCCACCATTTCTATCCAGATCTCCGTGCCATGGTCAACGCCGGACAAAGTTTGAAAAGACTCCGAGTCTTCAAAAGGCAACAATGAACCCCGCCTCGTCTTACCGCTATCGAACAAACACGGCAACTTCAACTCCCGCCCCAACCAAAGGAAAGGAAGCAAAATGAACAAAGGCACTACATTCGGAACGGAGCTCAAGTAAACCGCGATCGGGCAAATTTCAAAGAATAGCAACCCCTCGCTTCCCACGGTTCCTAAAGATTTTGATAACACGGAAATGCCCTTGGGTCAAGTATTTGAAGCTTTGGTGAAGCGAAATCTTCTCAAACCACTCGAGAATTTCCAACCGAAGACCCTCAAACCCAACATGGATATGAGCAAGCACTGCGCCTTCCATAACTACCCCGGCCACACCACCGACAATTGCTTCGTACTCAAGCTGTGTGATTCAGGCTCATTGAGGAGGGAAAATTGAACGCCTCGTGGTCCCAATACCATTGGAAATCCATTCCCCCGTAACGGCAGGGTAAAACTCAATAGCCATCGACGAAACCCCAGCGAGAGCAGACTCCCCGCAATTTCCGAGACCGTCGCATGCTTTGTCTCGCCATGATCGGGAGCGTGAAACAAGAGTCAAAAGGTCTCGTGACCGGGAATTCCGACAAGAACGCCCCAGGGCCACCTGTCTCCCTACGATCTTTGCCCCGACTTCAGAGGCATACAAATGGTCTGGTTTGGATCGAACGTTTCTAGACGAGACCGAGTCCAACTGTGAGTAGCACGGGAAGCGGTTTAGCTCTTCACAGCGTACGATGACTTGCCAATATGCGAGAATCGGCACAACGAAGCCCTCCTCATCCTCATAAAGATAGAGAGGTTCTTCCTCCCGAACGTCTTGATTGATAACGGCCCGCAGCTCAACATCATCGCTTTAAGCACACCGAAACGACTCCACATCGACCGTTCTTCCGATAAGGCCTTCACCTCGGTAATCCGAGCCTACGACTCCACCGCACGATCAATCGTAGGAGTCATCAACTCGAGGATCAATCCGACGCACAACCGGAGTCGGTAGAGTTCCAAGTCGTGGAAATCAAACCCACCTTCTCTGCTTTGTTGGGACGGCCTTGGATACATCAGATGAAAGCAAGATCATCTACTCTTCACCAATGCGTGAAATTCATCAATGCCAACGGAGCGATCGAAGTGATCCGCGGAAGCGGTGCAATGGCAAGTGCTTGGCCGCAAGCTATGACCCGAAGAAGGGTCCCGACATGACCGAATACTCTTCCCTGCATGATTCTCCTACCCCGTCCCGCTACGAAGTGGATCCTTACATCCACGCTCTAAGCCGCATGACGAGCCGGAAATTGAAGAACTCATGGGTCGGGATGACAACTCGACATATGCGATCGTGAAGAGTGCTTGAGAGAGGATCAAGAGATGGATGCCCTAATGGAGATTGATCGAGGAGTAGACCCTTACTTCGCCGAAAACCCTCTGGCAATCGGCTCATCACCGATCCTCTACAAGACAACCCTCTAGCCGACACTCTCGGATCTTACGGGGACAGCCATCACAGCTTAGTTCAATTCAACATTCCGGTATCCGACTTGGACGAACAGTGGCGCAACCTCCTCCAAGGCTTAATCGGGGAAGGAGATATAGCATGTCCGCTCGAATCGGACATTGTAAACGTCGTCCAAGCAAAGATCCCGGATAAAGGCGGATTCTATGAAAATGATCAACATCAAGAAGAATCCACTCCGACCAGGCGAATGCTTCGCCCTCCTAGAAGTAGCCCTCAGACTTCTATCATCAAAAACCCCCAAGGACTGGGTGGCAGCACTAATGGAGGGACATCGTCGGGGAGCAGAAAAACCTCTGCAATCTGGTTTGAAATCGAACCGCATGCAAGCTACTTTCCGGGACTCATGCCAAGGAAGATTGGCCACCTAAACCGGCACCACTCCCTCTAGAGCTACGGCCCATCGGGAGTAATGAAGCTGGTCCAATCCTCGTCGCCTATAGTCTAGCCGAGTCTTGTTGTACGTATTATTCACATCTTTTTGTGTCTTTTGACGGCTTTACGGCGACGATTGTGAATCTTTGATCAACAATGTACGATCTTCACGCTTTCAATAAAAGGTCCGACCTTCCTAAAAACCATCTCATTGCATCTTTAATAAATGATGACATTAACTAATCAAAGCAGGTTAAATTCATCTATACAAAAGGCAAACACATTAATTAAATAAATGCGTCAAGCAAACATTTAAGCATGTTGTCAAGCGAGAGAAAAACCGGGCCCAAGTTTGCCGAGAAGGTTTTAATCACAACGATTTGCAAGATTGCTTTGAAGAGGCGAAGAGACGCAAGTCAGACGCCATTTCGGCCTGGCGGATCTTCCAATACCTCAAGAACGGGAAACTACCTTCATGAACAAGGAAGACCCACACACGAAGGGGTCAAACCAAGAGCATCATGGCCCTAAACGCCTTGCCTCTCACTTCGTCATCCTCGGGGACATGTTATACAAGAAACGCTACCATGGGCCACTCCTACGGCTGCGTCGGCCGGGGAAGAAGCGAGCAGTTCATGAGCGAAGTCCACAATGGGGCTTGCGGTCCCCGTATGAATGCCGAGCCACGATGCAAATCATTCTCGGGATGGGCTACTCTTGGATCTCCATGGAGCGGTGCATCCACTTTGTCCCAGTTGCGACAAGTGCCAGCGGTTCTCCAACCTCGATCATCTGCCGCCCACGATCTCTCTTGCATGACTACACTTGGCCCTTTGCAGGGAATTGACGTCATCGGGAAAATCGCTCCGCCGAGCGGCAGCGGTCACGAGTTCATCTTAGTAGCCATCGACTACTTCACCAAATGGGTCGAAGCGAAGTCCTACAAGGTACTCGCCTCCAAGAAGGTCGCACATTTCCTCAAGGAAAACATCATATGCCGATACGGCATCCCAAATGAGGTCATATCGACAACGGCTCACACTTGAAGGGGAATTCGACGGACTATGGCTGAATTCAAGATCACACGTCACAAATCTTCTCCCTACGGCCACAAACAAACGGCGCCGTGGAAGCGGCAAACAAAACCCTCGAGCGGATCATCAGAAAAATGACTACCAGGGACGAGATTGGCAGAAGGCTGCACCACTTTGCACTTTGGGGCTACCGCACATCGATCGGAAACGGCCACGGGAGAAACCCCATTTGCCACGACATACGGGATGGAAGCAGTCCTTCCCGTCGAGCTAGAAATCCCTCGCTCAGAGTCTTCTTGGAAAATGACATCAACGAAGTCGAGATGGCTCCGGCCAGACATGACGAATTGGCTCACGCTGGAGACGAGCGACGACTAAAGGCCATGGAACACGTCCGAGGAGCCTATCAAAGCGGGATGGCTAGAGCTTTCGACAAGAAAGTCAAATCCCGAGACATCGGGGAAGGTGACCTTGTACTCGAAAAGCCTCCTACTCGAACCAACCAGCTGGGAAAATGGGAACCCACATGGATCGGCCACTTTTCGTGGTTGAAAGATCTTCTCAGGAGGCGCCATGAAGCTAACAGGACCTAGACGGCAATCCCTTCATGAATCCGGTCAACGGAAGCAAACTTCGCGAGATACTTCGCACGAAGAAGAACAAGCTGTGCATCTCTTGGCACTCCATGTAGTGTCGAACTCACGCGGACTGAGCCCTCTAGTCAGGAGACGTAGGCGACCTTAATTGGTCCGGTCTAAAAATACACAAAAAAGTCAAAAGTTTGAATGTCAATCAAGACCTCCATCAAGCTACGCGCTTTTCAAGAAACACGCCCGGCGGTCACCTTGACCAAGTCAAACTTGACGGCGGACGACATGAAAGGACATCCGAGGGTCGCTTTCCCGGCATCAAACGGCGGCTCGTGTCTACTTCCAAGCCGGGGGCTTGTCTTCGCCACCTCACGCCCGGCTTCAAAAAAAAAAAAAAAAAAGAGCTCGAGCAAGGGCTCACAAAAAAAAAAAACAAAAAAAAAAAAGAAGCTCGAGCGAAGGCTGCGAAATTGAGGTCAGAGCCCGCGCCAACAAGAGGCAAGGAAGCTACGAAAAAGGACCGTCAAAACGACTTGTCGAGGAGCATTCAACCTCTCGGCCAAATCTGAAGCCTCGGCAAGAGGGATTGCCGTCATGGCTCGAGCGCCGGTCATGATCACAGCAGATGGGCCGACAAAGTGCACAACGAAGCAGCAAACAAAAGATCTTGCGTCTCGACAAAGCTTTAAAAGTAAATCACAAATCACTAACGGTTACAACATTTCTTGATGAGTTCAAGCACGGTCTACTCTCAAGTTCACAACATGCTAAAAAACTGACTTAATACATTTAACTAATAATGTGTTTGCAATACAATGAGTGGATACCTAGGAGGTCATTCCGCGCCATGCGCTTGTCCCCTCGCCATTTCTTTCCTTTCTTCCCTCGTCCTAGGCGAGTCTTCTTTCGCTCCACGTGAACCAACTCTGCGTCTCTCGGTCCGAGATCGGGGGTCACTCCCGTAGAGTCAAACAATCCGGTAGCTCTCGGGGCTTCATTCGCCGTGCTTCGGCTCGGATCTCCTCCTGCGAGTGCGTAAAGAGGACCTCTCCCTGTCGGTCGGTCAACTCTAGTCTCGTAGTCAAACAAAGCGTCTCCGTCACATCGAAGGGTCGGACCGAGCTTCGGCACTCCTAAGGCAATAGGCTATTCACGGCAGCCGGGTCCCGAGGAATCGCGCGCGCACGCTCTCCCAGACCACTTGGGAGCGCTCTAACACGCTTGGCTAGCTCATGCGGGCCGGATGCGAGTCGTCGACACGACGCTCCCAAGACGCCTAAGGAGTACCGCGGGAGGGAAAGCGGAATACTTCCATACCCTCGGACAATACGAAGGCACACTGAGGCTGCCATACAAGAGGAGCTATCTCCGCATGAGCAAGAGTCATCCCGGCCAACAAAGGCTCTGCTTCATCCCAAGCTGTAGGAAACAAGCGACGGAATATAGAAGGAGGACGAAGACAAACCTGGAACTCTAACAACGTAGGACCACTTCTGCCAGATCCTCACAGTCTCGATCCTCCGGTGCGGAACCCACCGGCGGATCGATGCGTACCCAAGGCTGTGCCATCCATCTCTCCCGAGGGCGGAGTGATCCGTATCGACACAAGAGGTCGGCGAGCAAATGACCACGGGCTAAACGACGTCGGAGCCTCGGGCGTGGCTGGAGTCTCTCTCGCGGCCGCAAGGTGAGCAAGCGGGGCTTCCCCCTCTCATAAAACGATCCCCGGTCGCCCGGACGGTCGATGCACAATGAAGAGTCTCCCCCGGCACCAACGGGACAATATCCTCTCCCGGCTCTGCGGTGCCCTACCACATCTAGCGAAGCGCCGTCACGGAAATGCGAGGAGGCGACCCGAGGAAAGAGCGTCGCTATCGTCTGAGGCAAATACATCCCAAGAGACGTCACTCTCATCATCGACCATGAACCGCTCAGGCGGCACGAAATGTCGATATGACCCGAATCAAGGATCATGCCACACTTCTTCCCGAAGTACGAAGAAAGTCTGCCCGAAGCTTCAGCGCTCGCGCAACGCCTGACGAAAGGAAGCGAGATGGCCTCCACCTCCGGTCCTCCAATCAAAGCCCGAAAATCTTGAAGGTGGGCACCATTTCATTGTAGGAGAAACGGTTGATCTGCGTGCCTCACAACATCCCGGAGAACTTCGCGGCGGCCCGCAGCAAATCCCAATCGGGAACTTGACTCCTTAAAAAGACCAAGCCGAGCAAAGACGAAACCTTACCTCGAAAGCCCGTCTACGATGCCTCATACGGCGCCGCATCCACGTTTTCAGCTGCTCGAGGAAGTGTGCTTGCCTCTCTGCGAAAGCCTCGGCAAAATTCTAGGAACGTCACGAAGAATCCATGGCAAAAATGGAGGTTCCTAGAAAATGGGGAAGAAAGCTCGAAAATGGTGCAAATGGGGAAATGAGGAAGAACCGAGGCCTTTGGAAAGCATTCATGTCCTTCCCCAGCAAGGTTGGTCCGTACGGACCTCTTTGCATGCTAAGTTTGTCCGTGCGGACCTCTTGCAAACGCAGCCCATTTCCCCCGAGAAAGCGGTACAAAAACCCATTTGTCCTCGGCAAGAACCTTGCTCCAAACGGTCAAACGGCTGGCCAAAGCCATTTAGGCAAACCCAGCGCTACCTGGCAACGCGCTCTCGGCTCACGTGGCATGTACAAAAATAAAAATAATAATAGCAACAATTTCTAGGACAATTCGGGAATCACAAAAATAAACGACATTACATCTTAAAATAAAAATGCGTTTGCCATGCAAAATACGAGTGTTTTATTGCAATCTAAAATGTACGTTGCTAAACAAAAAAAGAGAGAGGGATATGAAAAGAGGGAAAGCAAATGAATACTACTCGGAATCCTCATCATCATCCTCCTCGCCAAGATCCTCCCGAAGAAAAGTCGGACATCCCGGCGAACTCGCCCGTCACATCCTCCTCGTCGGAATACCGAGCACCCGCTGAGGCTCCCACGAGAAGTACTCGGAAGGATCGAAATCCGGCGAAAGGATCAAAGAAAGAAGGCTACGAGGAACCCTCACCACCGTGCACCGTGCGGAGGCATGTGGGCGATAAAGAGTGCTCCCTCGAAGGCCACTGCCGGCTCCGAAGAAGTCCGGCATCCATGCTATGCCGCCCCCTCAAAGGCCCCTCTGGCTTGCGGCTCAGGCTCGGCTCACAGGCGGAGGAACGTCATGAGAATGCCTCGAGGCATAGGCTGCGTGCGCCGAGCACACGACGAGACCCGGCCAGGGACACCTTCGACGCCATCTTCTTAGCGAAGGAGCGCGTCGCCACGTAGCGGCGAGTCGGCATATCGTAGGCTCTCCCAGGGACACTGCGCGACAAGAAGCGAGGAAACGCTCATCAAATACGGTTATACTCGGCAAAAAGAAAAAACGCGAAAAGATGCCAAGATGGAAAAGAGTCGACACACTCTCGCGATCTGTCGGGGTCCGCTCTGTAGGCGGCGGGAGCTGCTCGGGCAGTGCAGAGCCCCTCCTCCTCGATCCGTCCCGCGGACGTACGTGAAATCCCGGTCCGGCATCGGAACCTGCAGGGGAGCTGCGGGCCGGACCTCTCTCTCCGCGCGCCGGTGCACAGGGCGTCCTCGGCTTCCTCCTCGAAGGCCAGGTACTCCTCTCCGTACAAGAGATGAACTCCTCGGCCGACAGGCCAGTCGAGGTACCTCTCGAAGTCAAGCACATCCATATCAGGGAGTCAAGCATCCCAAGGGAGGGTCCTCGGAGCCACGGGAAGCACAGGGGCCATCTTTGCCCGAGAAGACCCGCTCTCCCGGATACATGACATCACTGAGAGTCGAGCCCCGCGGCATCTTACGGCTTTGTCGCCTCGGGGAGCCCCTGAGCTCATCCCCCTCATACAGAGCCCACGGGAGCAAGACGAACCCCTTCGGGCTTCCCCTCTCCCGGACAGCTCACACACGTCCCGTGGCGATGGTGAGCTTCCCTGCTTGGTCCTCCTCTTCCTTGCCGTACGAGCCCGGCCCCGTCGCGCGGGATACGCGACAACGGCCCCCAGGATCTCTATCCAGGGAAGCATTTGGAAGATCTCGTAGAACCATACACTTTGTGACAAAAGCGAGAAAGGCTCGGTCACGAAAGACAATGGAGAAATGACCATTTGCTAAATCAAAAAGCAATGACAATAAACTCGTACCTCCCAGAGAAAAGTCAAAACGGAGGCCCGAAAGGGCAGCGCCCAGGCTAGGGTCCTCGCCAGCCCAGCGGCAGATTGCCACCGGCGTCGACGTAAGACCGGTCCTCGCCCAGCTTCAACGGCAACTCGGCCACCGGCCGTCAACGTAAGACCCGGTCCTCGCCACAGCTTCAGCGGCAACTCGGCCCGCGGCCGTCGGCGTAAGCAGGTCTCGCCAGCCAGCGGCAATTGACCGCGGCGCGTCGGCGTAAGGCCGGTCCTCGCCAGCTTCAGCGGCAATTCAATCCGGCCGTCAGGCGTAAGACCGGACCTCGCCAGCTTCAACGGCAATTCAACCACCGGCCGTCAAGCGTAAGACCGGACCTCGCCCGCTCAACGGCAATTGACATGGCGTCGAAGCGTAGGCAGGACCTCGCCCGCCAGCGGCAAATCAAGCAGCGAGCCGTCAGCGTAAGACCGGTCCTCGCCCTCCAGCGGCAAATCAATCCCCGGCCGTCGGCGTAAGACCCGGTCCTTGCCCACTCAGCGGCAATTCAACCACGGCCGTCGAAGCGTAGGCCCAGGACCTCGCCACGCTTCAGCGGCAAAATCAAACATCGGCCGTCAAACGTAAGACCGATCCTCGCCGCTCAACGGCAATCCAACCGCCGCCGCTCAACGGCAATTCAAGAAGGAGCTGACACCTCCCGGCCACGAATATCGAGGCCGCAGGCGCCCCCAACGCCCAGCGGCAATTCAACCAGCTGCCAGCTCAGCGGCAATTCGAAAGGAGCCAACTGACACCTCCCGGCCACGAATATCGAGGCTCGAGACGCCTCCAAAATGCTTTCAGCGACAATTGACGGCTGGAGGTCGAAGTCATCTTCCCAACGAGAAAAGGGCCCTACGGTCGTAAATCCCAGCAATTCAAGCACCGGCGGTCGGATGTAAGCCCGAACCGCCCGCCTCAGCGGCCTATGGCCTTAGGCCGTAGTAAGCCCGAGCTCCTCCCCGACAAGTCGAAAGGAAGTCATGCGGGCTGCGTATCCAGCCGACCATCATTCTCGCCCGCTCAGCGGCAAAACAAGCACGCGAAGGAGCGACACCTCCGAGTACAAGTCCCAAGGCACGAAGCGCCTCCCAAACGCCAAATGGTGAAGCAATCATCGGCCATCATCCTTGCCCGCTTGACGGCTGGCTGACGCGGCGGTCGTCGTAAGTCCGAGGCCTTACACATCCCGACATGCAAAACACAAATGGCACCCAGCCGCGGATGACAATTCAAAGTCCTCCGGCGTGGCACCCGGCCCGCTAATCGAGAAGGCGATTCGAAGTCCTCACAACTATCTCGGCCGAGGAAGGCCTAAACCGCCCGATTAGGAAAATCGTAAAACTTCCGTCGGGGACGCCGCACCACGTCCTTATCACCGACCTATACGGTCACCGGACGCCGCGCGTCACCTTATCGCGACCTATACGGTCACCCCGGACGCCACCACGTCCTTATCACCGACCTATCACAGGTCGCCGAGGCCTTACGCCACGTCCTTATCACCATCTGCATTTGCAGGTCGCCGGACGCCGCGCGTCCTTATCACCGACATACGGTCGCCGGGCGCCGCGCGTCCTTATCACCGACTATACGGTGCCAGGACGCCGCAGCGTCCTTATCACCGACCTATACGGTCGCCCGGACGCCGCACGTCCTCGCATTCGACCTATACGGTCACCCGGGGACGCCACAGCGTCCTTATCACCGACCTATCACGGTCGCCGGACGCCGCCGCGTCCTTATCACCGACTATCACAGTGCCCCGGACGCCACACGTCCTTATCACCGACCTATGCGGTCACCCCGGACGCCGCCCACGTCCTTATCACCCGACTATGCGGTCGCCGAGACGCCGCACGTCCTTATCACCGACTATGCGGTCGCCCGGGGCGCCGCGCGTCACTTATCGGCGACTATGCGGTCACCCAGGCGCCGCACGTCCTTATCACCGACTATCACGGTCGCCGGAGACGCCGCCACGTCCTTATCACCGACCTATACGGTCGCGGAGCGCCGCCACGTCACTTATCATTGCTATACGGTCACCCGGGGACGCCGCGCGTCACTTATCACCGACCTATCACGGTCGCCGGGCCGCCGCCACGTCCTTATCACCGGCACTATACGGTCGCCAGGACGCCGCGCGTCCTCACATTTGACCTATACGGTCACCCGGGGACGCCACCACGTCCTTATCACCAGGCTTTATACGGTCGCCGGACGCCGCGCGTCACTTTATCACCGACTATCACGGTGCGCCGGGACGCCGCGGCGTCCTTATCACCGACTACGGTCATGCCCGGACGCCGCACGTCCTTATCACGACTATACGGTCGCCGGACGCCACCGCGCGTCCTTATCACCCGACCTATCTGGTCACCCGGACGCCGCCGTCCTCGCATTTGACTATCGGTCGCGCGGGCGCCGCGCGTCCTTATCACCGACTTTATCACGGTCGCCGGACGCCGCGCGTCCTTATCATTGACCTATACGGTCACCCCGGACGCCACCACGTCCTTATCACCGACTATCGGTCGCCCGGGGACGCCCGCGCGTCCTTATCATTAACATTGCTTTATACGGTCAGGGACGCCGCGCGTCCTTATCACCGACTTTATACGGTCGCGGACGCCGCCGCGTCCTTATCAACGACCTATCACGGTCACCCGGGACGCCGCCACGTCGTCACGCGCCATCAGCTATCGGTGCCACGGGGCGACGCCACCACGTCCTCGCCATTGACCTCTGCGGTCACCTGACACTCCAGGGCACCACCGCGCCCGCGTTCGCAGCGCACTCAACACGCCGAACTACGGCCAGGGCTTGATTCCCGCCCGGGGATACGTGAGGAATCCTATCGCGAGGTCCGGCTATTGAGCTGCGGTCACCTGAAAGGACACCGCGCGTCCTCACATTGACCACCGCGGTCAGCTTCCTCTCCCGGCACGCGATCCAGTTAGGACCACTTATCTTATCGGCGGCCCAGCTTCTTTCATAAGTGACGTCGTCGGGCTTCTGTAAGTACCCCAATCTGGATCACTCCCTTTCAAACACCCGGGAAACACCGCAGACTCATCCACGCAGTCTCGGAGACCTCTCTCACTCAAAATCCTCCCACTTCTCTCTTCCTCCCTAAGCCTTCTGGCTCCCCTTCTAAGACCTTTCGAGGCATTCCCGGCCCCTTCGGATCCTTCCGAGGCCTCGAGCCCCTCGAGGTGCTCAAGCCTCCCGAGCGCTCCCGAGACGCTCCGCGTGCCCGAGGCACTCTCGAGGTACTCTGAGGCCCCTCGTGGTACTCAGAGGCCTTGCTGGTCTTTCCCACGGTGTCCGGCTCTTTCCGAGTCAAACCGGCGATCCCAAACCTTGCCGAACCTGCCCGAGATCCAACCAACGATTCCAACGTACGCCAGAACCTCGCCCGGCGATCAGACGATCCCCAGCGCACGCCAGAACCTGCCCGAACGCGCCTACAACCTCAACTCACGCCGAAACTCTGTCCGCGGACAACCGGCATCCCCGAAGCAAACCGGAGCGCTACTCAGGCCTCAAACACTATTCCCTGCGGAAGACAGACACGAACCAACATTGGTAAGGCTTCCTTCCTATTCTATTTCAGCACATTTCAATACAATGTAGACATCCGATCTGACATGCATTTTTAAAAGCACACACACACACACAACATTTAAAGGATATTAGGGGTATCCGAAAGACTCGTTTTACGAGGCTACTCGGGTGAGCTCTAATATTCTAATATTCTCTTCCCGAGGAGTCATCTGACCTCCGAACTCAAAATCTCATCACACAAAAACAGTTTAAAATTTATCTTTAAGCGATGCCCTTTTCAATGTTTTGGGCTTAATAAAAACGGCGTGGCGACTCTACAAATGCGAAAACAAACGGCGAGACACCTCCAACGCGAAAGACTGCCAGATGCCGGGGCCGCGAGGCCTTTCTCGGATCCGGGCTATTTCACTACTGTATACAAGTGTATAACCACATGTATACACTTATATACAGTAGCTAAGTATTTACTATATATACATATAGGTAGGTGCTCAAATGAGAACCATAACAAAATGAGAACCGTGAGAACCGCTTGTATATACTTGTTTACAGTAGATACTTAGCTACTGTATACATATACAGTCTATTGTATATGTATACAGTAGTTAAGTATCTACTGTATACAAGTGTATAACCACACGTATACACTTATATACAGTAGCTAAGTATTTACTATATATGTATACAGTCTATTGTATATGTATACAGTAGCTAAATATCTACTGTATATAAGTGTATACAAGTAGTTCTCACAGCTCTCATTTTAAACGATTCTCATTGGAGCGTGATCATATATATATATACTCCCTCCGTCCCAGAACAATGTTCACATACACTGTTTGCACATGTTTTAAGGAAGGAGTATTATATTGAAAGTATTGTGAGTGTGAAAATAAAATAGGAGAGAGAATGAGTGGAGAGAATAGTAAATTATAATGGTGTTGTGAGTATTAAAATAATGTAGGAGAGAGAATGAGTGGAGGGAATAGTAAAGATTCCTTTCCATTTTAGGTAAGTTTTAAATGTGTGTAGTAAGTTTTGGGACGCCGAAAGGAAAAAGTGTGAAGATTGTTAAGGACGGAGGGAGTATATATATATATATATATATATATATATATATATATATATATATATATATATATATATATATACTCCCTCCGTCCCATATCATTGTGAACCATTTTTCCGGGCACGATAATTAAGAAATATTATTAAGATAATGAAAATGTGTGGTAGGAAATGAAGAGAGAGAATGAGTGGAGTTGGTTGAATAAATTGTGTGGTAGGAAATGAAGAGAGAGAATGAGTGGGTGGGGTAGGGTGAATATAAAATAATAAATTTATTTCTATTTTGGGCAGTTTGCATTCACGTGGGACGGACCAAAATGGAAATAAGTTTGCATTCACGTGGGACGGAGGGAGTATATATATATATATATATATATATATATATATACTCCCTCCGTCCCAATCTAAATGTCCAAACTTTCTTTTTTGGGCGTCCCATTGAAAATGTCCCATTTCCAAAAAAGGAAAGTTTTTTTCACTATTCAACTCACTCATTCTCTCTCCTATTTTACTTTTACACTCACAACATTCTCTCTCCTAACTATTTCTCCCACTCATTCTCTCTCCTATTTAATTTTTCATACTCACAACATTTAAACTTTTTCTCTTTCCTACCTCACTTTTTCTCTTTCCTACCTCACTTTCCTTAATTCTCGCGTCGGATCCATTTTTGGACATTTAAATTGGGACGGAGGTAGTATATACTCCCTCTGTCCCAATAGTAGCTTCCCATTTTGCCATTTTGGGTGTCCCGTTAATAGCTTTCACTTTCCTTTTTTGGCAAATGAATCTTTACTATTCTCTCCACTCATTCTCTTTCCTATATTATTTTAATACTCACAACACCATTATAATTTACTATTCTCTCCACTCATTCTCTCTCCTATTTTCAAATTACACTCACAACATTTTTTCTTTCCCCCCCCCCCATTTTCTTAATTTGCGTGCTTGGCAAAAAATGGGAAGCAATTATTGGGACGGAGGGAGTATATATTTGTAATGCTAAGAAATGTTGAATATTTAACCTTTTTGAGTATTTTAATGAAATAAAAATAAAGTCATTTAGGGAAGGAGAGAATTGTACATTGATTGAAAGGCTAGAAAAGCCTAATATCAGATATTTAACTAACCAATTTGTATTAGTTTCTTTTATCCATAAAATGAGTCAATTTTGAAGTATAAAAAGAGTAATAAATTATTTTCTCCAATTAGTTCACTTTGGAAAATCAAATTTATATTTTATGCAATTATATTCTTTTAGTGATTTATACTAAATTTAATTTTCTAAAATGTAGAAGAAAAATATATTGATAGTCATAATGGTATTCCATGGGTCAATTCAATTTAGCCAATCCTAAATCATATCATTCTCGACTAAGTTTTGTTGCTGTATTTTTAAAATTTTATTGGAATAATTATCAATCAATTCATTATATTTTCTTTTTAAAACAAATGAATTGTATTTTGCTTAAATTAAAGAGTTGATCTTATAAAAAACTAGTTTTTTCTTAAGATAAGGAAAAACGTGTTTTCAAAACAAACGGTGACATTTTTGTAATTATTGGCAACCATGATAAATGTCGGTGTTAATATTACAAATTCGTGCCATCCCAAGCTCCGATCATCTTCTCTGGCCATCCCAAGCTCCGATCGTTCTCCGGCGTTCACTCAGTTTGAGTATTTTGTAACCTACAATTCATGCCCTAGTTCCGCCATTAATGTCCATTGTCAATTCTGCTTCGTTACATAATTGATTGGTACTTTATTGATTGGTACATAATTAATTAGAGATATCTGTGTGATTTGATTCCATAGCTCTTCGTTTTTTCGTTGGATAAACAGAATGTCCTTCAATGGTGTAGATAAAGGGTTTAATTTGCTGAAGTTAAAAGCTCTCTTTGTCCGTAAAACTTAGTGCCGGTGCATGTGTAACAAAGTGCCGGTGCCGAGTGTAAAAAGTGCCGGTGTTAGTGTAATAAAGTGCCGGTGTTAGTGTATCGAAAGTCTGGTGTTAGTGTAAAACAAGTGGGTGCCGGTGTTAGTCTTAGTTTAACAAAGTGCCGGTGTTAGTGTAACCAAGTGCAGTGTTAGTTTATAAAGTCACTTAATATACATGCACTAGCACTTTTTTACACCGGCATTCAAAATACATGGACCGGCATTTGAAAACACAAACACTGGCACTCAAAAAACACATACACTGGCACTCAAAAACACCTTGGTAATTATTTTTGTTGGCTCTCAAAAACACAAGTTGGCATTCAAAAACACAAGCACTTGGCATTCAAAAACACGTGGGCGGCATTTGAAAACACATGGATCGGCACTTCAAAACACATGGATCGGCATCTGAAATTGGAATTAAAATTGAAACTAACTGGCATTCAAAAACACATGGACTGACATTTGAAAACACATGGACTGGCACTTCAAAACACATGGACTGGTTCACGAAATAAGTTTAAACATATTAGGAACAGGGTAAATAATTCATCCATAACAAGGAGAATCACATTTTGAATAGAGGGGAATATCCAAGAACACAAGTAGGAAGTAATTAACGAACCAAAAATCTTACAAATCTTAAGTAGGAAGTAATTAATGAACCATTCTTGGTATCAATACAGAGAACAATTCTTCAGCAACAATTAAGTAGGAAGTAATTAACGAACCAATTACAATTTCATACACTACTATCCCCAAATCAAAAACCCTAAATTAAGTGAGATTAATTGGATTTTTATGATCAGATTTGATCTGATTTTGGTGTCCAGATTAGAGAAAACAATGAAGAAGACGATTGAGGGAGCCGGCAATGGTGAGGAACTCTGTTTGCGTTTAGAGAGAGAGTAGAGAGAGAGTCCGAGCGCGACTGATGAAAATACGTTTTTTGTTAAGGTTAAAAAAACGCATTTTTTATAAGTTTTTGACTAAATTAAAACTGGTTAAAAAGCGAGTGAAAATAATGATTTCAATTTTAAAGGTTAGTAACCGACACGGGTTTACTAATGTAGGCGGGAGACCACCGTAAGATTTTTATTCAAATAAATATTTTTAATATCGTCAATTAAATTAAATTAGTTCCGCGATTGGGTCCTTGTCGCTCACCCACCGACTCTATACATCTCTAGCCGTGTGATTTCATTAAAGCGGTGCAAATCCATTCACAGAAGATCACAACTACCCCTATTACTACCGATGGCCCACAATCATATTACTAAAGATTAAAATAATTAATATTACCGTAAACTCATCCAACTTTTTTTTATTTTCATATCACCCCTCTAACTAACCAAACCTACATTAAGATCCCCCCAAGTTAGTGTACCAAAATTTAGTTTCACTATAACAATGCTAATTTAATTCTCAAAAAAGTGCCTCTTGTGCAAACGCGATTTTTCAAAAGGTTAGAAAAAGCGTGTTTTTGAACCGGGTTGAATTGGATCGATGACATTTTTGTAAATAACTGACATTTTTTTAAAATGTGCGGTGACAATTTTGCAAATAACTGAAACTTCAGACGCACTACCAGTGTCGATTACAAAGAGTGACATCACATGTACTTGAAACTCAAAAACAACACTGACATTGGACTAGTATAGGTAGTGTTAGTAGTAAGCAGTACCAGTGTTAGTAACAAAGATTGCTAGTGCATGTACCTGACAATTAATAACACTAACACTATAATTAAAATGATACAACCATCTTTAATTAGAAGGAGTACCAGTGTATGTATTTTACTATTAAAAGTGATTGTTTTGTTGGGGGCGTACGCTAAAATTGACATAACTTTTGACTCAGGATAAATCAAAGAATGCAAAACATGTCAAATCGAAGGAAATTTGAAACCTACAACAAACACAGGTCTTCTTCCCATGATATATGGTTTATAAATCTTAAAAGACGTCATTTAGGCTCTCAAATGAGTCTTTGAAGTTTTTATAAAATTTGTTGTTGAGTGCTAGAGAATGTGCTTTGATAACTGAAAACACATGTGCTAATGTATGAAATAATGTCAGTGTTAGTAGTGTCAGTACTATAGTTAACAACTATCAACTTCAGTTGATTACATTCAGTATTTACATCGCGCACGTTTTAAAAAAAATGCCAGTTATCTAAAAAAATATCACCAATCCGATTCAATCATGGTTCAATAACAAGTTTTTTCATAGATTATGGAAAAATGAGTTTTTCCAAAATTTTGTGTTCTTAAAAAGATCACCTTAAAAATAAGAGTTGATGTTATAAAAATGAGTCTTTTGTAAACAAAAAAAAAAAAAGAAGAGTTTTTTATAGTGAATTTAGGAACGTCGAACGGTTTAACCGATTTAAGAATAAGTCAGTTACATAAGAAAATCGATGGAATCCGCCATCCATGATTTAATTATTAACAACTAAAATAAGCCCGTGTCCAAGGACACGTTATTTTTTTATTTTTTTTATTTTTTTTAATTAAGCCCATGTCCGAGGACACTTTTTTTTTCTTTAATTTAAAAAAAAAAAATTCTAAGGACAAAATGGAAAAGGGACAAATGTGTGAGGGCAAAACGGGAATTTTGACACTTGCTACTGTTCAAAGAACTGTAGCAAGTACAAGCTCTAATTTATACTATAGATTGTTTTAAATCAAATCATATCTCAGATTCCAATTCGGATCTTTAGGGTGTGATTGGTTCGGTTCATACTGCGGTTTGAGACCGAATCGAACTAAATCATGAATTTTGGTTCGGTTTTCAATTATTAATGATTCGATTCGTCTCAAATTTTGACAAACTACATAGTTCGATTTAGTTTGTATTCTGACCCTCCTATACCAAATTAAACTGAATCAAACCAAATCAAAACGCGGTTTGAGACTGAAATACTGTACCGAACCGCGAGACCAATCCACATTAAGTAAACTAATTCTAACCCTCATTTTATATCTTATTTAATATTTTCGTATATTTATTAAAATTTACTGTTGGATCAATAAAAAAACATAAATTACATGAACTAATCTTAACCCCCGTTGTATATATCTTATTTAATATTAATTTAGTCATTTGTTATCGTCATTTCGACACATAAAATAACTAAGTTCTTTCTACGATCGAAGATTGTAAAGTGTTTTTCCTTCGGCCTCTTTCTTTCTCTAGTCTCTCTCTTACTCCGACTTTTCTCTTAACACCCGTATCATTCGCTCTTCATGCGAGATCACGAAAAAAATTAAACAAACATGAGAAATGAGTTGCAGTTTGAATCGTAATCTAAACCATGGTATGAGTCACGGTGAGTACCGCGGTTTGAACCACATAAATGAACCGCAGTTTGAACCAAACCGAACCAAATCATATCGGTTTGATTTGATTCAGTTTGAATTTTTTCATGATTAAATTCGATTCAAAATTTTCTCAAATCGATTACTAGTGGTGGTTCAGTTCGTAAATTTGCGCAAACCAAACCAAACCAAACCATTTATACCCCAACTCTAAACACATGTACTTTAGGAGCACCACTACTGATTCACCCGTAGAGAAACCCTCACTAATAGTGGAGGTTGCAAATCTTTTTTACTCTTTTAATCAGTAAATATGTAGTGAAATGTTAGTGCCTACTATTTATAACTTCTGATTATTCTTATCAAATTTCGACACTCTTTAAAATTACAACTGATATTATTCAATATCATCACTAACACTATTTAACATTATTATTGACACACAAGTTACACTACATTAACACTCCTTAATACCAAAACTAACACTCAAAAACATGCTGACACAATTTAACACTGACACTTAAAAATGCGAAGACGGATGGTAAGTTTCATCACGCAATATTTTCAATGTAAAATGATAACGGGGGATAGTGTAAGGGGTTAATCCGCTAACACGAAACAATTTAAAGGGGGTTAATGATTAATATCTAAACACTAAGGGAAGTAAATAAAAAAAGCATCTCATTCCGTAGACACAAAAGTCTATAAATAGAGACCCAAACTCTGAGGGAAAAACTCGCCAAGCACCCCACTCTTTCTCCGTATCGGAAAGAAAGAAAGAGGACGCTTTCCCTCATTTCTCTCTCTCTCCTCCCTCTCACCTACCCACTTCCTCTGGCGTTGCCGCCTCCTCCAGTCAAGAGGTACGCCGCCGTGCTCATTTTCCTTGTCCTTTTGATTTTCCTCTGCTCTGCTTTGCTTCTACTTGAATGAAGTAGACTAGATCTAGTAATAACTGATTTCCATGGCTCCTTTATGCTGTCTGTTTGATTGTATTTATGTCTGGATCTGATAATTTGGCGCGCTTATTATGCTTCAGGATAGCTGCTACAACTTCTATTTCTCTACTCTAATTGATCTTCGATTCGAAACTTATTTTGTGAGAAAAATACAGCGATTCCGAGGATCTGTTCTTTGTTTTCATATTAATTTCTCCATTTTAATGAGGTTTTGAATTATAGATAAGCAATTATGTAATATGGCTAGATCTATTAGTGTTTTGTATGTGATTGCTGATTAGTTATGTTTAAGGTTGATGTTTTATCCAGGCAGGGGTAGTGAGTGAATACTCTTTGTCTATTTGAATAATTGATCATTTCCGGAATCCATGCATGATTTAGGTATCTTACTTGTAGATAATTAACTATTTGAGCTAGTTTTTGTAGCTTATGGTTCGTAAATTTTTTGAGGAAATGAGTAAACCGTGCCAAAAACTTTATTTGAAATAATTGAATTTTACAAGTCAATCTGCTTTTAGTGGGGGCAGACTGCAGTGCAGAGGGAGTAGCATTTGGAGGTTTTTTTTTTTTAATGTCCTGGGAGGCATTGGGAGGGATCGAGAAAGAACTCGGGGGTCTCACACATTGGTTTAAGATCTTCCAAGTACTTGTGAGGAAGTTCATGTTTTAGTAGATCTATTCAAATAATATCTGTTTTTGTGAAAAAAGTATTATCAACAATTTTGTCATTTACTATGCTTCTTTGACTTTTGAATATCAATATAAGAATTATAACTTTTTGAGCTGTCTTTGCTAAATAAAACCTTGGAGCCTTTTTCATTCTTAAGTGGATAACACCTTTTATTGCTGCTTTCATAATCGAAACAATACTGCTGCTCAGAATATAAATTTTCCATCACCATTAATGTCTATAATATGTTGTCGCTCGCATCAGCAAGGAATTTCTACAATTTTTTCCAGTCTCTTATGACTTATCAATTATTGGGGTTCTACAAATCCTATTAATGGTTGGGGCTGGTTTCGTTGTAGAAAAAAACAAAACTGAGAAAAAGGGGATCCTATCTTCCTATCTTAGTCTTGCCTTAAATATGCGATCGAGTTTGTGGCTTTGCCACTTTGGAATCCATGATGTGTATGGTTGATTGATCTTTAATAATGTTATGCTGCCTCTACTTTTTATATCTTTAGTTGATACTTCTTACATTATTCGGATGTATAGATTCTGAACTTTGTGTTCTCACGTTGTAGAGTCAAGCTGAGTAGGCATGCTTAATATACCCCTGGACCACCTATTCCATTGAAGTGGTGGAATAAATACAAATAATTTAAATTAGTAATGTTAGGAACCGAAACTTTTAACCTTTCATATTTCTTAGATGTGGAATCTCTTAATTGGTCCTATACTTTCTAATCTCTTGCTGTCTCTCTATGACTTGTTTGCAGTTCCTCTAGCGCAAGCACTATTTACACTGCCTTTGGTCATTACTTTTCACCATATTAAGTCTTTTCTGGGTTTTTTTCTATTTAAGTTCTTTTTACTTGGTGCCTCATAACTTTTACATGATTCATGTAATTATATTAACTTCTACATCATAATTAGCTATTCATGTGAATCAGATTTCAGAATCTGGAGGAAATTTCTGCTATTTGTGTATTGATAGTCTTTGTATCTGTTTTTGTGATGTGCAGCTAGGGAGAATGGATACTTTCCTATTCACATCTGAATCTGTGAACGAGGGTCACCCAGACAAGCTTTGCGATCAGATTTCTGATGCCGTGCTTGATGCCTGCCTTGAACAAGACCCTGACAGCAAGGTTGCCTGTGAGACCTGCACCAAGACCAACATGGTGATGGTATTCGGTGAGATCACAACCAAGGGAAAGATCGACTACGAGAAAATAGTTCGTGACACCTGCCGTAACATCGGATTTGTTTCTGATGATGTTGGTCTTGATGCCGACAACTGCAAGGTCCTTGTCCAGATCGAGCAACAAAGTCCTGACATTGCCCAAGGTGTCCACGGTCACCTTACCAAACGCCCAGAGGACATTGGTGCTGGTGACCAAGGTCACATGTTTGGCTATGCTACTGATGAAACCCCAGAGTTGATGCCCCTCAGCCATGTGCTAGCCACTAAGCTTGGGGCCCGCCTCACTGAAGTCCGCAAAAATGGCACCTGCGCATGGTTGAGGCCTGATGGCAAGACCCAAGTCACAGTTGAGTATTACAATGACAAGGGTGCAATGGTCCCAATCCGCGTGCACACAGTCCTTATCTCCACCCAGCACGATGAAACCGTCACCAATGATGAGATTGCTGCTGACCTCAAGGAACATGTCATCAAACCTACCATCCCAGAGAAGTACCTCGATGAAAAGACCATCTTCCACCTCAACCCATCTGGCCGCTTTGTCATTGGTGGCCCACACGGTGATGCAGGCCTCACTGGGCGCAAGATCATCATCGATACTTACGGAGGTTGGGGAGCCCACGGTGGCGGTGCCTTTTCTGGAAAGGACCCCACCAAGGTCGACAGGAGCGGGGCCTACATCGTTAGACAGGCTGCCAAGAGCATTGTTGCCAACGGGCTGGCACGCAGGTGCATAGTACAAGTCTCTTACGCCATTGGTGTGCCTGAGCCACTTTCAGTGTTTGTTGACACTTATGGGACCGGAAAGATCCCGGACAGGGAGATTCTTAGGATTGTGAAGGAGACATTTGATTTCAGGCCAGGAATGATGTCCATTAACCTTGATCTAAAGAGGGGAGGCAACAGGTTCTTGAAGACAGCTGCTTATGGTCATTTTGGAAGGGATGACCCAGACTTCACATGGGAGGTTGTCAAGCCCCTCAAGTGGGAGAAGCCCCAAGAATAGGAGGTGTGTTGGCCATTGAAGTGGCTCTGTGTAGGAGGTGATGAATAATTCCTGCTTGTTTGTTGGCCTTAAAGAAAGTCTGCCTAGTTAGTTTGTTTCTTTGATGCTGGTTTATTTTACCTTTTTTTTTTAAATGAATTGTTCTTGTGTTGGGTCTTACTACGCATGGGGGAAGTGTTGTTGTCTGTTATAGATGGAAAACATGTAGAAAGGGAGATGATGATTGGCACAGTATGATGTATGCAAGAGAAGTGAGAGAAGCTAATGGTGTTTTAAAGGGTCAAGTTTTATGAGCAGGAGGAATTTGTTTGTTGACAATTGAGATTTATGATTTTGTTTACCTAGGTTTTTAGTTTACTATACTAAGTGTTGTAAAAATCGCTCGAGGTGGGCACGGTTATAAAATGCCGCGACTAACTCATAATCCGCATAGAAACGCGTTTAGTAAAATAAAATGGTTGACTAAACACCCCAAATGCAACTAGTAGGGTTGGGCGTCGTCTACCGTCGAAATGCGTCTTACTATTTTAATATTTTTATAAAATATTTGGAACTAAAACGGCGTTGCTTTTTACCGCCGAAATGCGTCTTACTATTTTAATATTTTTATAAAATATTTGGTACTAAAACTAAAACGGCATCGCTTTTTATTGATATAAATTTCAAAAATTCTTTGCTGAATACTCAAGTCGTGAATTGATTTATTAAAATCTCAAATCTCAAGTTATTTTATCAGGATATTATAAATTATGCCTAATTTTCGGCCCCGTCAGGTCCGTCTAAATCCCGCCTAGGCGTTTTATACACTAGACTCGACTTCGACCCCGTCATTGCCTAAGGAAATTTAGAATTTTGGCTATACTTGTGATGATTCAAAATTTTCCGGACAATAAAAGCCTTGAATCATAAGATCACAGATTTCTTATGATGCATCAATGTTGACATTGGTTTCATGCCTAGAAAGAGCATGAGTTGGTACGGATGTCCCAAACCCGGCAGACAGAGTCACGGCCTCTGGTGAGTAGAATGTTAAGAGTTGGATGTTCACTAATCACTGTTAGGGTCAACTCCAAGACTGTTCACTAGTGAACTTTGGGTTGGGTTGGGGGCGGTGATGGCTCGTGTAAGAACATGGATTAATGTAACATATAAATACTTAATAATATAATGATCAATATTATAATATATGGTATAAAGTATAGAACTCTAAATAATATGTAGAATTCCATAATATAAGTATACCATTAAATGATGGGCATAATGGTAATATCTTATATATCAATAGGTGTAGTCACTCAAATGAAGTGCGCAGATTCCTATATAAAGGCCTATCCATCAAGCCTATGAATCACTAGTTGTTTATATTCTCATTTAGTCAATACTCTTCCTAAGTACTTGAAGATCAAAGAGAGTAAAGGGCACTCATCATTTAGAAGATCTATTCCTCCATAATTTAAGTATATCTTCTTACTTCATTCTCTTTATTCAAGAACAAGAACAAGACTAAAGAACAAACATGGAATCACAAGGTAATTACACGCTTCCGTCTTCTTCTTCTTCTCTTCTTAAATCTAGTAATGAGTCGGTTCATATTTATTGGATCGTAATTGTTCCAACAATTGGTATCAGAGCCTACTCATATACTAGATTGAGTTTGAAATTTCTTATAAAGTCTTGTGCTTTAAATTGTTCAAGGTTTGTAATCCATGTAAAATTACACTTGTTTTTGTTCTTGTACATAATACTCATTTTGTCTAAGAGTATTATGTTCATAACTTCATCCTATTTCTGAATTTTGGTTTTACTCAAAAGGCTTTCAATCCTTAATGTAAGATTATCCCATTTTTTGAACATAGCCACCATCCTTGGATGCGTTGTGAGTTTGTTCATATGCATAGCCACGCATTTTTTAAATGTGTTGTGAGTATGCGGATCTACTTACTTTGATTGAAAAATTGAGTTACCATGGAAATAATGGTAAGGTCAAGTTTTAAGAGACACAATGGTTCATACAAGATTACCCCATTTACATAGCCAACATCATGTGTTTGGAGAGTGTAAATCTAGGTCTACTTGTTTGAATCATGTTAATTAAAGTGCGAACTTGTCCCATTTACATAGCCAATAATTATAATGCATTAAAAGGGAAATTTGGTTGGAAAACTGTTCATAAAAGGGTTTGAAAATAGTGACTTTCGTAATTCTGGGCATTGGGGACGAGTCGTCCGTAGGGGACGAGTCGTGCCCATCAATTTTCTGGAATGGGACCTTTCTGATTCTGGCGTCCCCCTTATAGGGACGAGTCGTCCCCTTAGGGACGAGTCGTGCCCTAAGGGACGAGTCGTCCCCATTTGAAATTCCAGGTCGTCCAGAAAAACTTCAGTCTCAAATATTTTCATAAATTTGATAATTTATTGATAAAATATGATATCTGGACACCAGTCACGCTGATTGGCGGTTCTTAAAGTTGTTAAACTTTAAGAATGGACGGGTAGAACATAAGGATATTGTCTTTTATTAATAAATTTTCGTTCTTTTCTTACCCTTTAAAGTTTCAAATTTACCTTAAGGCCTTAATTTTGATTAATTATATCCTTAACAAATTTTGGACAAAATTAACATGCTTGTTTCCCAAAGGAGACCTTGTTGATTGAATTCAAACTTGTTAAAAGATGAATGTAAATATTGATATGTGATAACATGCTTGTTTCCCAAAGGAGACCTTGTTGTTGACTAAGTATTTGCATTCATGGGTAATAATTGAAGTTAAACTTTAGGTCATTTTAAATACTTTGATCCATCCCAAAGGAAGGCGGGTGTTTAAAATGAGTTGTTTATATTCTTTATTATCGGGGAACAAGTACCTTAAACTTTAGGACACTTCTTGTACTTGATCCGGCCCAAAGGAAGGCAAGTACATGAAATGTGTTGTTTAAGCTATTTGTTTACCCTAAGATAAATCAAATTGTGAGTCAATTCGAAATCCAAAGATTAGTCTTGATGTCATATTGATTATCTTTATTTTGATGGAATTCATTTTGATATAATTAATCATTGTGTAGATTCTTATACATGTTTTGTTTCATTCTTTTGTTCTCTTCATTCAGATTTGATCAGTGCTTCATCTATTACTCTTTTGCCATAAACTCAATACCTTTGCTAAGCTGGGGACAAATTTTAAAACTTGGAAAAACAAGATTATTATGGTCTTAGGCTGTTTGGACCTTGACCTCGCATTAAGAGAACAAGCTCCTGCCCCTCTAGCTGATAAAAGCACTTTGCGGAAGACCGCTTAAGTTCAGAGAGGTGGAAGCGTTCTAATCGCGTCGGCTAAGCATTATAAAGAATGCGATCCGGAGACATTTTTGAACAGTGTCTCCGAGGAAAATGGAGCTAAAGGCTTTTTGGATGCCCTAGAGGAACGCTTTGCAAAAAGCGATAAATCGGAAACAAGTGCTACCTTAAGGAAGCTTGTTTCCATGCGGTATAAGGGCACCGGAAGCATAAGGGAATATATAATGGAAATGTTTCATCTATCTTCTAAATTAAAGGCACTCAAGTTAGACCTTTCGGAAGACTTGCTTGTGCATTTGGCTTTAATTTCTCTTCCTCATCAATTCGGTCATTTTGAAACGACCTATAAGCTGTCAAAAGGACAAGTGGAATATCAATGAATTGATTTCACATGTGACAGAGGAAGAGGATAGATTGAAACAATCTAAACCCGAAAGTGCTCATTATGCATCTACCTCTTCTCGTGGGATAAAGAGAAAAGGTAAGGAGATTGCGGTTGCATCAAAGAAGCCTAAGGGATCATCAAATGATCAAAAGGTGAAAAAATGCTTCTTTTGCAAGGACCCCACACACATGAAGCCCGACTGCCCTAAGTATCGCCAATGGCGAATTAAGAAAGGTATGTCATTTAGCTTTGTTTGTACTGAAGCTAATTTAGTTTCAACTCCTTCGTATACATGGTGGTTAGACTCCGGTGCAACTACTCACATAAGTTCATGTATGCAGGGTTGCCTGAACTACCGAACGCCCAAATGAAGGTGAAAGATTCATCTACATGGGAGCTGGAAAGCGGTAGAGGTGGAAGGCATAGGGACCTATAGATTATCATTAAGTACCGGATATTATTTAGTTTTGAACAATGTATTTATTATTCCATCATTTAGACGGAATTTAATTTCCGTCACTACATTAGATCGAGAAGGTTATTCTTGCATCTTTGGTAATAATAAATGCAATTTATATTTTGATTCAAAGCTTTTGGTACTAGTTCTTTGTCTTATATTGATAATCTATATTTACTTGACACTGATCAATTAATTCATTAAATGAGTCCCATAATAATGAAACTAACTCTCGAGGCATAAAACGAAAGTTTTCAAGTAAAAACTCTTATACCTTGTGGCATAGGCGTTTGGGTCATATCTCCAAAAGGAGAATTGACAAGCTTGTGTCCGAGGGAATATTACATAAACTTGATACTCCGGAAAATAACTTTTGTATTGAATGCCTTAAGGGAAAATTTACAAATAGTACAAACAAAAATGAATCCTTGAGAGCTACAAAAGTCTTAGAACTAATTCATACGGACATATGTGGACCGTTCCCTACCCCTTCATGGAACGGACAAACATATTTCATTACGTTCATAGACGACTTCTCTCGTTATGGATACATTTATTTACTTCATGAAAAGTCTCAATCATTGGATGTTTTCAAGTCTTTTAAAACCGAAGTTGAAAAACAACTTGAAAAGACTATTAAGAACGTTAGATCCGATCGTGGTGGTGAATACTACGGTCGGAATGACGGTTCGGGAGAACAACGTCCGGGTCCTTTTGCTCGCTATTTAGAAGAGTGTGGGATTGTCCCTCACTACACCATGCCGGGGACACCTAGCATGAATGGTGTAGCCGAGAGACGTAATAGAACCCTTAAGGATATGGTAAGAAGTATGGTTTCTTGTACTTCTTTACCTCACTCATTATGGGGCGATGCTTTGAAAACCGCAACTTACCTTCTTAATAGAGCTCCTTCAAAAGCTACTAGCAAAACCCCTTATGAATTATGGACCGGTAAGAAACCGTCCCTTAATCATCTTCATGTTTGGGGTTGTCCAGCCGAAGCTAGGCCTTATAAACCTAACGAAGGAAAGTTGGACGCTAAGACAGTTAGTAGTTATTTTGTAGGGTATTCTCAAAGATCTAGGGGATATAAATTCTATGACCCTAAAACTAGAACCTTTTTCGAGACGGGAAATGCTAGGTTCTTTGAGGATGTTGAATTTAGAGGGAAAATTTGAATAGTAATTTTGAATTTGAAGAAATGGAAGAGGAATTCGTTTCTATACCTCTTCCTATAGTTCCTATCGAAAATCAAGCAGTTGTGCCTGAAATTCGACAAGAACATAATATTCAAAATGACGTTAATTCTCCTATTAATGAACAACATGAAAATGTTGATGAGGAAATTCAACACCCTCTTAATCAAGAAGAACCGGTGCCATTAAGAAGATCTAATAGAGCAAGAAGGAGTGCTATACCGGATTATTATGATGTATATCTTGCCGAGAATGAGGAACCGTTAGGTTTAGTGGGGAGATGAGCCAATCACCTTCCATGAAGCCATTAGTGGTCCAAATTCTCATAAGTGGATTGATGCCATAAATGAAGAGTTAAAATCCATGAATGATAATGACGTTTGGGATCTTGTCCCATTACCTAAGAATGTGAAACCCATCGGATGTAAATGGATCTTTAAGACCAAAAGGGATTCACAAGGTAATGTGGAAAGACATAAGGCTCGTCTTGTCGCTAAAGGATTTACTCAAAAGGAAGGCATTGATTACAAAGAAACATTTTCACGGTATCCTCTAAAAATGCTTTTAGAATCATTATGGCTTTAGTGGCACATTTTGACCTCGAGCTTCATCAAATGGATGTAAAGACGGCTTTTCTCAATGGTGACATTGAGGAAACTATCTATATGAAGAAACCGAAATGGTGACTGATTCGGATCAAACTAGTCAACTAGTTTGTAAACTCAAGAAATCCATTTATGGGCTCAAGCAAGCATCTCGTCAATGGTACTTAAAATTTAACCAAGTTATTCTTTCATTCGGTTTTGAAATGAATCTTGGTGAAGATTGTGTGTACCATAAATTCTGTGGGAATAGATTTATATTTTTGGTCTTATATGTGGATGACATTTTGCTTGCTAGTAATGATAAGGACCTTCTTAAGGAAACCAAGAAATTTCTCTCAAACAAATTTGAGATGAAAGATCTTGGAGAAGCTTCTTTTGTATTAGGAATCCAAATACATCGTGATCGCTCACGGGGTATGTTAGGATTATCACAAAAGAGCTATATAGAGAAGGTGTTACAAAGGTTTAGCATGGAAAATTGTAAACCACATGACACCCCGGTCTCTAAGGGAGATAAGTTCAGTTTAAATCAATGTCCTAAAAATAATCTTGAAACCAAGTATATGGAAAATATCCCTTACGCATCGGCGGTAGGAAGCCTAATGTATGCTCAAGTACGTACTCGCCCGGATCTTGCTTTTATTGTTGGCATGCTTGGGCGATATCAAAGCAATCCGGGAAGAGAACATTGGGTCGCGGCCAAAAGAGTGATGAGATACTTACAAAACACGAAGAACTACATGCTTACATATACAAAGTCGGATCATCTTGAGATCATTGGTTTTTCCGATTCGACTTTCTTTGGATGCCAAGATAGTCGCAAATCGACATCGGGTTATGTCTTCACTTTGGCCGGTGGAGCGATATCTTGGAGAAGTGCCAAGCAAACATTAGTTACTACTTCCACCATGGAAGCCGAATTTGTTGCTTGCTATGAGGCATCCAATCAAGCTATATGGCTGCGTAAATTCATTGAAGGACTGCGGATTGTCAAAGGTGTTGAAAGACCGCTTAAGTTATATTGTGACAATCGGGCCGCGGTATTGTACTCCAACAACAACAAGAGTTCATCTAAATCTAAGCATATAGATATTAAGTTTCTTGTTGTGAGAGAAAGAGTACAAAATGAACAAATAGAAATAGAACTTATTGGTACAAACTCCATGTTAGCGGATCCATTTACTAAGGCATTATCTCCTTTAGTATTTCACGAGCATGTTGCTCATATGGGTGTAATGACTTTTGATAATGCCTAAATCAGTGGGAGTTTTAAATGTTTCTATTTCCTTGTATTGTTTTCATTTAAATTGATCTCATTTGGTTAAAGTAGGACTAGTTGGAGAATATATATATGCATTCTTCATATATATTCATTAATTTTCCATGCTACATATCTATACTTTATCTATGTCATTTAGTTGGATATATATATGTGATTAATGTGGGTTTAGTTGCGAATCAATTACAACGAATGCCCCTTTAGTCCTTATACTTATATGACTAATGGACGGGATTGTTTTGGAATGACAACAAAGTGCACATAAGGGTTGTCATTTGTGTTATAAATATGATTGAAGTAATTTATTAAGTGAAGGTATATGTTATAATAATCCAAGTGGGAGATTGTAAGAACATGGATTAATGTAACATATAAATACTTAATAATATAATGATCAATATTATAATATATGGTATAAAGTATAGAACTCTAAATAATATGTAGAATTCCATAATATAAGTATACCATTAAATGATGGGCATAATGGTAATATCTTATATATCAATAGGTGTAGTCCCTAAATGAAGTGCCCCTTAGATTCCTATATAAAGGCCTATCCATCAAGCCTATGAATCACTAGTTGTTTAAATTCTCATTTAGTCAATACTCTTCCTAAGTACTTGAAGATCAAAGAGAGTAAAGGGCACTCATCATTTAGAAGATCTATTCCTCCATAATTTAAGTATATCTTCTTACTTCATTCTCTTTATTCAAGAACAAGAACAAGACTAAAGAACAAACATGGAATCACAAGGTAATTACACGCTTCCGTCTTCTTCTTCTTCTCTTCTTAAATCTAGTAATGAGTCGGTTCATATTTATTGGATCGTAATTGTTCCAACAGCTCGGGCCCAAGCCCGTGGTCAGCCTGCCCAGTCCGCAACCCGTCTAGCCTGTATCCGTCAGTTCATGGATCAGTCCGTGATTCAGTTCGTAGGTTTGGCGGAGCAGGCCCGAATGTACCTATGCCACACGGGTCGGACTTTATCCGCATGCCACCAGCCCATTTGGCATGTGTTTTGAGTGTGTTTTTTTGTTTTGTATTTTGAAAAGGTCCTAAATTAAATTGGTGGCTAAATTAGAGGATTATTTTCATCTAAAATATATATAACAATTTATTATCTTTGATTAAAAATGGCATGTAGGGTGGCAATTAAGGTGGAAGTTAAAGTTATTTAAAATTCATATAGCCAATATTTGAAGATATTACAAAAGGAAATAATTGACAAATCAAATTGGTGTCTAAATTAGTGGAGGCAATAGCCAATCAAGATTCTCCCTACATACATGGAAGGAAGGAATATTACTAAACCTACGTGTAGCAAACTAGCAATAATGAGGAATTTAATAATCTAATTTACATTGAGATAATAATTCTTACATGTATAAAATAATTAAGAAATTTAGGACCAAGTAATTTTATAATTTTAGAAAATAGTTTATTAAAATTTTGAGTTGGTCTTATAAAAAACTAGTTTTTTCTGATATTTAGGAAAAACGTGTTTTGTTTTTCTCATTTGTGCCAGTGCCAGTTTAACAAAGTGTCAGAGTGACAAAGTGCCAGTGCATGTGTAACAAAGTGCCAGTGTAAAAAAAGTGCCAGTACCATTTTAACAAAGTGCCAGTGTAAACAAAGTGCCAGTGCATGTGTAACAAAGTGCCAGTGTAAAAAGTGTCAGTTCCAGTACATGTGTAACAAAGTGCCAGTGTAAAAAGTGTCAGTGCCAGTTTAACAAAGTGCCAGTACACTAACACTGGCACTTTGTTAAACTGGCACTGGCACTTTTTACACTGATACTTTTATATACATGAACTCGCACTCTTCACACTGGCACTCTGTTACACTAACACTGACACTTTGTTACACTAACACTGACACTTTGTTAAACAAACACTGTCACTTGTTTTACACCAACACCGATATTTTATTAGACGTGCACTGGCATTTTTTTACTCTGACGCTGGCACTTTTTTAGATGTCCCCTGGCATTTTTTTAGATGTCCACTGGCACTCTTTTATCCATAAACTTAATTAAAAAAAAAAAAAAACTATATATACATCCATCCATCCATCCAAACATAACGACCGATCGATCGTCTTCTTCTTTTTTTCGTGCACGCCAAAATTCCTTCACACACTTCCAATTCTAGAGAGAATCTTAGAGATCAGAGAGAGAGAGAGAGAGAGAGAGAGAGAGAGAGAGAGAGAGAGAGAGAGAGAGATGGAGAAAGCAATTGAAAGACAGAGAGTTTTGCTCCAGCACCTTCGTCCTTCTTCTACTTTGTCTTCTCTCGAGGACATCGATTCTTCCATCTCCGTAAGTTCCAGTCTGTTGATTCTCTAATTCGTCGTTTTGATTGCTATATACTGATGTTATTCTCAAAACACGAGCAATTAAGAATAATAAATGAAATTCAATCGATCTGAATAATCAACAGATTGAAAATTAGGGTTTTAAAGAGGAGACGAGAAAGTAAGAACAGAAACTGGGTCGATGTAAACGTTGCTAAATCCTTTTGTGCTTCTGGGCGTCGCAAGCGAGGGGAAGAGTCGACGTCTTCTAAAAACACGTTTTTTTCTAAGTTTGAAAAAAATGCATTTTTTGTGAGATTTTGGCTAAAATTTTTTAAATCATTTTTTATATATTTTTCTAAGCTTTTTTTGATTTTTTTTAAATGACATCATTTAATCCGGATCAAACTTGCGGGATTTGGAAGGCACTGTAAGAATTTGATGGAAGAACGACTTACTTGTTCAATCGTTGTGCGGAAGACTTGATCGATGCCGTGGATTGATCACCGAATATGAACTACGAACGTTGATCGGGAGCGAAATCACGAACGGAAATAGCCCACTATTTCACAACACTTGTTTGCTAATTTTGATCAGCCATGGATTGGGAGAGAGAGAGCGCAAGAGAGAACTAAGGGCTCGTTTGATTTTCTCTGTGTTGAATTGTTAAGGGGATATGCGCAGCCCCTAGTTTTCACCCACGTTTAGAAAACCGATTTTTGTAACTTCTCCACAACTGCTCGTGCGGATTTAATCCCTAACTATTTGTGTTTTATTTTCTTTTTTAAAACACAAATGGACTGGGTTTATCTTGGGCTTGGGCTATTTTGCACATATCTATTTGGGCCATCTAGGGCGGATCCATCTAATTCCAACATCTCCCACTCGCACATGATGGCTTTATCATCCATGGTCTATCATTCTAGTAAATGTGTCGTGTGACCAACGAGCGTGCATGTACGTGGTAGCTTTATAATTATGCACCCGTTAGGCATGACATAATAGCTACGACCACTACAAGTTCAACTTCGACTCGCTATACCCCAGACTCATTTTGATTAAATCAAGTCCAAACATGCCTTAGTCCCTTAAAGGTTATGCTTGACCCTTAAGATCGTAAAATGTATTCATAGCTATGTCCGTGACATAACTGGTCGACCTATGAATACAATCATTAGAAATAATCAAAAATTGTCTTCCTTTCTCACTTATCACTTTTAGATCATTAAGGCAATCGCTTTCCTAGACATGTACCGTCCAACCGAATTATTCATGGCTCTAGGTAGCATGCTAAAGTAGCAGACATTGACTTAATACCCTTTAAGTATAGTTGAAAGTCACATAGGGTATCTCGCACAATAAATGGCAATTAGAGACTTCACACAATGAGCAAGGGGACATGTTGCTCATTTCTCTTGGTCAAATGCACACCTGTTACTTAAACAAGTGCTACAGTGGTATAACTCTTTTTACAAAGCGTATGTCATTAATTTAACCACCGTACAAATATTTATTTCAAGCACTTCTTTATGCCCAACTATTTATATTTGGCTCGTCTTATTTATCCAGACTTGTGAGGATTTTCTTAATTCTCATGAGGTCTTTACTTTGACCTTATCTTGATTTACATCAAGGCGACATATGTTCACGTAATGTACTTAGCCTACTCCTTTGGTATTTCAAGTATCATTGTCTCATCTCAGCTTGCTTACATGGCTCCTGAGGCGATTACTCGTGTGAGAGAGTTAATCTTTGTCTGGTGACATACTCTTATATAGTGTAATGTATATGTCAATATAATAGAACAGATAATTTATACATCTCAAGAATATAAACTTGATATTCATCATAAAGTGCATAAACAAACTTTGTTCCAAAAAACGTAGTTCAAACTGAAGTAAAACGTAAACTCGTTATTCTTAAGTACATCTACACCCTTCAGAGACCCATAGCCCTAACATGACTTAGAAAGACATCTCTAGCTAGGGGCTTAGTCATAGGATCAGCTACCATCGCATTAGTAGAAATGTACTCTAAAGTTACTTCATTACTTGCTATAGTCTCTCGAATGTAGTTATTCCTTAGATCAATGTGTTTGGTTCTTCCATGATACTTAGGATCTTTCGTGAAAGCAATAGACGCTTGATTGTCACTATATACTGTCACGGGGTCAGAAGCATGATCTACCACACTAAGATCCTCCACGAACCTCTTTAACCAAATAGCTTCCTGAACAGCTCTTATGCATGCAGTGAATTCGGCTTCCATGGTAGAGAGAGACACACTTGTTTGCTTCTTGCTATTCCACGTTATAGCTCCATTGTTAAGCAAAAACACATAACCCGATGTTGACTTACGGTTATCATTATCTCCTCCCCAATCAGCATCACTATAACCAACTATCCGTGAGTTTGATCCTTGATAGCATAACATGTAGTCAACAGTCCCTTTAAGATAACGTAATATCCTTTTGACTGCTCCCCAATGTGCTCTTCCAGGATTAGACTGATAGCGACTAACCATGCCAACCGCGTAAGCTAAATCTGGACGTGTACACATGACTGCATACATTAACTTGCCAATGGCACTGCGATATGGAACTCTAGACATCTTATTCTTATCTTCCTCAGTCTTAGGGCAGTCGTCAAGGCTCAACTTTTCATTCTTAGCCATAGGAGTGTCAAGGGGTTTGCATTGATGCATATCAAAGTGTTCTAAAACTTGTTTTAGGTAAGTCTCTTGAGACAAACCAAGGAGCCTTTCGGAACGATTCCGATAGATTCGAACACCTAGTACGAACTTAGCTTCACCCATGTCCTTCATTACAAAGTTTGAGGACAACCACTTCTTAGTGGCTTTTAACAACTCCAAATTGTTTCCAGCTATTAAGATATCATCCACGTATAGTGAAAGGATAACAAAATCGTTGTTAGATCGTTTGAGATAGACACAGTGATCTTCTTCAATCATTACAAATCCATCTTTGATTATCGAATGGTGAAATCTTAAGTACCACTGTCTGGATGCTTGCTTGAGACCGTATATGGATCGTTTGAGTTTACAAACTTTGTTTTCACTTCCTTTTACAGTGAAACCCTCAGGTTGATCCATATATATCTCTTCATTCAATTCTCCGTTGAGAAATGCTGTTTTCACATCCATTTGATGGAGTTCTAAATCCAAACGAGCTACAATAGCTAGAATCAATCTTATTGAGGCAAACCTCACTACAGGAGAGAAAGTTTCCTCATAGTCTATACCCTCTTGTTGGGTATAACCTTTAGCTACTAAGAGAGCCTTATATCTTTCAATGGAACCATCCACTTTGCGTTTGACTCGTAGGATCCACTTGTTACCTACAGTCTTTCGCTCTAGAGGTAAATCAACTAGGTCCCAAACATGATTGGTTTTCATTGATTCCATTTCATCTTCCATTGCTTTCATCCACTTTTCACTAGTAGGTGATGTGATAGCCTCTTTATAGTTCTTTGGCTCATCAACATCATGTGAATCAGCCATGAACGTTTCGTTCTCAATGTCAAAATGACGTCGAGGAATATGTCCACGCTGACTTCTACGTAAGATAGGCTCTTAAGGTTCTTCTCTTAATGGAAGTGTGTTACTCGAGGATATATCCCTCCCACTATAGTTAGGAAGGTAAGGAACTTCTTCCTCTATTTCTACTTGTCGAGTAGGTATATCCACTTCTTCGGGTTCTTCCATTTCATAGAGTCCAATCTCCCTATCTACTTCACCTCTACTAGGAAAATCTTTTCCGTAAAATCTCGCATCACGAGACTCAATTTCGATCGGACTTCCATACCGGCCCTTCACCTATGAACACATATCCTTTGGAGTGTTCTGAGTATCTAACAAAGATACACTTTTTACCCCTCGGTCCTAACTTCCCATACTTATCGGAAGTATTATGTACATAGGCCGCCGACCCCCATGGACGCAAATTTCCCAAATCTGGTTTTCTGCCCTTCCATAATTCGTATGAGGTGGTAGTCACTGATTTAGAGGGAACACGGTTAAGTATATATGCGGCAGTAAGTAAAGCATCTCCCCAAAAACTTATAGGTAGATTTGCTTGTGCCATCATAGATCTTACCATGTCTAGCAATGTTCTATTCCTCCTCTCTGCAACTCCATTTTGTTGCGGAGTTCTTCGAATAGTTAATTGCCTTTCTATACCTTTTTCACCACAAAGATCCTTGAATTGATCAGACAAATACTCACGTACACGGTCCGTTCTTAAAGCCTTAATGCTTTTATCTAATTGATTCTCAACAAGGCAAGTATATCGTTTAAAACAATCTAATGCCTCAGACTTATGAGAAATCAAGTAGATACGACCAAAACGTGTGTAGTCATCTATAAATGTGATGAAGTATGAAGCGCCATGCCTTGCCCTCACATTCATTGGTCCAAAAATATCTGAATGAATTAATTGCAATAGAATAGTAGCCCTAACTGATTCTCCAAATGGTTTTCTAGTCGCTTTTCCAGCTAGGCAACTTTCACAAGTAGGTAATAAAACTTTGTTATTTGAGCCTAAAAGACCCTCTTTAGCCAACCTGTTCATTCTTTCCTGTCCGATATGCCCTAAATGAGCATGCCATACAGATGCATCTACGTTGATGCTACTAGAAGATGCCATTAAAGAAAAACAACCATTATCATTAAACAACGTATGTTCAACATCCAAAACAAGAAAACCATCAACTAGATGTCCAGAACCATAAACAATAGAACCATAACAAATGTCTACAGATGTTCCATGGAAATTAACAGCAAATCCTAACTTAAGAACAACTGAAACAGACACAAGATTTCGTCGAATGTTTGAAGCGTAGAGAACATCATGCAGCAACAACTTTTGGCCACCACGTAGGTCTAATTGGCACGTACCAATACCTTCTACACCAATTCTTGAATTGTTGCCAACATAAATCCATTTTGTACCCTTTGGCACTCGACGATACTCTTGGAATGCACCTCGATCTCTAGTTATGTGGTCCGTGGCTCCTGAGTCTACAATCCACAAAGGATAAGAATCAGTGAGCAAAGCACAACTAGAAACAAAAGTAAAATTGGAGGTAGGGTATCTAGGTACCTTAGCTGGCCTTTTACAATCAAAATCCAGGTGACCCAATCTGCCACAATTGTTACACTCCTTATTAGGATCTGGACAGTCACGAACGAAATGACCTGTCTTGCCACAATTGTAACATTTCCTCTCAATTTTGTTCTTCTCTTTTCCTTTGTTCGCTCCTTTGCGATTTCCAAACTTTGCCTTCTTTGGCGCATGTCCATTCCCATTCTTTTGGTTATTTTCTCTTCCACGCTTAGACCCAGAAGCTTTACTTGCACTAGCTTCAGCAGCAAACACTTGAGATGAGGACTTTGAGGCCGAAAGGCGCTCATCCTCCAACTCTAAATGAGTTTGCACATCGTTAAAAGTCTTGACATGTTCATTGTGCGTTAAGTTCATCACCATGTGATCCCAACTGCTAGAAAGAGAACGAAGGACAGCTTGAACCTGTTGTTCATCTGAAAGAAAGTGCCCCGCAGACTTGAGTTCCCTTATCATGTTTGACATTGCCCTTAAGTGCTTCCTCATTGAATCGTTAGGACGCTTGCTTGCATTGTCAAACTTATAGAGAAGTTTCTTCAGCTTCGTAGCCGAAGTTCCTCCAAACTTCTCTTTTAGGGCAGCCCACATATCTTTGGCAATTAAATAGCTTTCATATGTGCACATGAGGTCATCTTGCATACTGCTCAAAAGCGTGATTCGAGCTTTGCTGTTCCGCTTCTTCCAAGCTTAGAACGCAACAAGATTCCTTCTATATTCACCTGTGGTCCTTTCATCAGTCATAACAGGTTCCTCCATGGAACTTGTCAGAGTGTCAAGAAATTTTTGTTCTTCAAGCACGTATTGGATCTTACGGTGCCACATGTCGTAATTGTCACCATCCAATTTGTCACCATGATTAAGCTCAGCAATTATGTTCTTAATAGATGTCATGATTAGAACTACATAGAGACAATAACAAAGAGAACATTATTGACACATGTACGATTCATTACACATTCTTTATTACAACAACAAATGAGCATTAAATAATAATTTAACTAAGAGTGTGAAACGAAAGATCACTATGTTCACAATCAGCTTCAACATTATCAAAGTCATATCATCATTTAATTATTCATTTTCATTGTGTAATACA
Organism: Adenophora triphylla var. japonica; assembly: GCA_022495995.1. Classification (NCBI taxonomy): domain Eukaryota; kingdom Viridiplantae; phylum Streptophyta; class Magnoliopsida; order Asterales; family Campanulaceae; genus Adenophora; species Adenophora triphylla. The sequence goes on along the minus strand of JAFEMH010003175.1, from coordinate 117,131 downwards.
TTCTTATTTTCTCAAGAGAATACTTCTTTGTCTCTTAAAGACATCTTAGGTATATAAATGCAAATAGAGTAGGTATTAGCATATAAAATATCATACTTTATGATAAATGAATAAAATTATGCAACTTCTTTGCATAAGATTAATGCTCCCACTCAACATAAGCAGATTTCTGATTATTATTGTTAATACATCTCACGTAATCATTAACAAAGCATAATAATCAAACTATTTTAAAGAATTTCACAAAATTTCAGAAAATAAAATTTCTTCAGAAAATTTCAGAAAAATTCCAGAAAATAGAAAACTTTAAAACAAGGCAGCTGTAAAAATTTCAGATTTTTCTGACGTAAGAAAGGTCTCCAAAACAGTCTAAATGTTGACTGGTCAAACTGTTGACTTAATCAAAGTCAACATTTTTTTCAGAAAAAAAATTCAGAAGGTTGAAGACTGAAAAATTTAAAACATAGTAATTTTTCAGAATTTTTTCGGTGTTGAAAAAAACCTCCGAATAGCATTTATACGTTAAATAATGTGGTCTATGTTGCTGCAGTCATATGATAACTTATAAACTAAGTACAAGACTTATTGCACAAAGTACAACAAAAAACATTATTACAGCAACTTCATCTTCTTCTTCGTTGATGAACAAAAAAAACTTAAGACCATTACATCTTCAAAAAAACATAAGTTTTTCATTTCAAGTCCAAAAATTATGAAATAAATTTCGATGTAAAGCCCTTTGATTTTTCTTTCAAACCATATCAATAATTCACACCATTACTTAAAGCATGAAGAATGAAAATTAAACCCATATGACATGGCAAGAGGAAGAAATCAAGCAAAGATTGAAGGCATATTCGAGATCAAATCCAACCAGGCTCTGATACCAATGTACGAATTTGATGGAAGAACGACTTACTTGTTCAATCGTTGTGCGGAAGACTTGATCGATGCCGTGGATTGATCACCGAATATGAACTACGAACGTTGATCGGGAGCGAAATCACAAACGGAAATAGCCCACTATTTCACAACACTGGTTTGCTAATTTTGATCAGCCATGGATCGGGAGAGAGAGAGCGCAAGAGAGAACTGAGGGCTCGTTTTTATTTTCTCTGCGTTGAATTGTTAAGGGGATATGTTCAGCCCCTAGTTTTCACCCACATTTAGAAAACCGATTTTTTGTAACTTCTCCACAACCGCTCGTGCGGTTTTAATCCATAATTATTTGTGTTTTATTTTCTTATTAAAACACAAATGGACTGGGTTTATCTTGGGCTTGGGCTATCTTGCACATATCTATTTGGGCCATCTTGGGCGGATCCATTTAATTCCAACAGGCACAATTGGAGCTGGCCGGCTGGATTTATCACGTTTCAACGGACGAACAAGAAGGGTTTTTGAGCACTTTTTGGACGGGCAACTTCCAAAAAGCAAGCCGGACTGAGTTATTCTTTTGGCCAAACTCCAGTTTGGGGGCTTAGAAAAGAAATAAGGGCACCTAACTTCGATTTTTTTTTTCAAATAATTTCATTAAAAAATTTAAATTTCAAAATAACTCACATTTGAAATTATTTGCCAAAATGATCAATTTTTTGAAACTCGCTACACGGTGTAGCGAATTTCTAATTTTTCGATTAAAATCGCTACACGGTGTAGCGAATTTAAATTTTCTCAATTTTATTTTAATATTTATGCTATAAAAAAATAAATTTTGAACTCGCTACACACTGCTTAGCGAGTTCAAATTGTCAATAAAAGGTCAAAGTCAAAGTAACAAAGTAACTTTGTACTTCTCCATCTCACTTTGAATTACAAAATAAATGCAAAAATTATGTATTAATAAAGAAAACTAAATAGAAATATTATTTTTTTCATTTCAAATAAATACTTTAAAATATACTTCTATAAAAAATTATAATTTTTATTTCAAAAATAAATATTACTTTCGACTTAAAATGAATGACCAAAAAATAATACTACATTTTTTATCCAAAAAAATGAACATTACTTTCTTCATCCCAATGAATATTTAAAAAAATAATACTGCTTCATTTGCTTCAAAAACTAATGCTTGTAATGTTAGTGCATTCGTTTTAATACATGACATTAATTTTTTAAACAAATGAAGTAATATTTTATAAAATATTCATTGGTACGAAGATAGTAATTTATTTTTTTAGACGATGTAGTATTTTTTTATAAAAATTAATGTTTATAATGTTAGTGTCTTTGTCTCAGAAAATGAATATTAATTTTTAAGACAAGTAAGTAAAGTAATATTCTTTTTTAGAATGTTCATTGAGACAAATGAAGCAATTTTTTTTTGAATATAGAAAGTAGTATTAATTTTTAAAATATTCATTGGGATGAAGGAAGTAATGCTCATTTTTTTGGATAAAAATGTAGTAAAATTTATTGGTTATTCATTTTGAGTCGAAAGTAATATTTATTTTTGAAATGAAGAATATAATTTTTTATAGAAGTATATTTTTTAAAATATTTATTTGAGATGAAAAAAATAAAATTTCTATTTAGTTTTCTTTATTAATACATAATTTTTGTATTATTATTTTGTAATTTAAAGTAAGACGAAGGAGAAGTACAAACTTACTTTGACTTTGATTATTGAAATATGTAGCGAGTTCAAATTTTAGTTTTTTTTTTAATAGCATAAATTAAAATAAAATTGAGCAAATTTAAATTTGCTACACCATGTAGCGATTTTAATCGAAAAAATTATAAACTCGCTACACCGTGTATTGAGTTTCAAACATTTAATCATTTTGATAAATAGTTTCAAATATGAGTTATTTTAAAATTTTAATTTTTAAAATGAAATTATTTGAAAAAAAAATCCCCAACTTCAAATACCCGTTAATGGTCACAAGCCCGACAATCCAACTTTTGTTTCTTTCAATCAATCATGTGTCAATATTCAATTGTTCAGTAACTTTTTGTTAATTTTTTTTAGATATAATTTAAATCAATTGTAAAATCTATTTATTTTATTTAAAGATAAAAAAGCAAAATTACCAATTTCATTTTCACAAAATCTGGGGAGAAACGCGTTTCTCCGTAACTTATGGAGAAACGCGGCCCGACTTGTCGCGCGACAATGCAGGCCAAGACTTCTGGATATCCAGAAGCTTATGAAAGTGCACAATATTTTGGGGGAAACTAGTTTCTCCCTAAGTTATAAAAAGTCCTGTTTTTTTAAACTGCTCTTATATTCGTCAAATATTTGCAAGTTGAAAAAAATTGGACTTTTTATAATTTATGGAGAAACTGATTTCTCCCAAAACTTACTCATGAAAGTGATATCCAGAAACCTTCAAAATGAATATCCAGAAACTTTCAAAATATTTATGGATATTCATTTGATGGTTTCTGGATATACATTTGAAGGTTTCTGGATATCCAGAAACCTTCAAAATGAATATCCAGAAACTTTCAAAATGTTTCTGGATATTCATTTGATGGTTTTTGGATATACATTTGAAGGTTTCTGGATATCCAGAAACATTCAATAAGCAATTCCTGGTCTTGGCCTTGGATTTGGCTTCAAATCTATTTTTTCTGGATATCCCCCCAAAGGCTTCTGGATATCCGTTCCAAAGCTTCTGGATATCCAGAACCCTTTGAGACTGATATCCAGAAATTTTTTTCTGGTTATCAAACGCATAGCTTCTGGCTATTAAAAACACGTTTCTCCATAGTTATGGAGAAACGCGTTTCTCAGCAGACCTACTCTTTCATTTCATTATTATTTTCTATGAATAGAGACCAAATTTGTAATTTTTTGTCATCTACTAGTAATTTTATTTTTGTACAAATTAAGTATAATTTCAAGTTCATTTCATTTTTATTGTTTCGATTGAAAAAACAATAACGTAGAATCTTAACTTGGCAAGTGTATGGATTTAAACAACAAGAAGGGGACTTTGAAATTCGATTAAATGCAATAAATACATGGAAATAAAAAGTGACACCAAGATTTGTTAACGAGGAAAACCTTAGAGATAATAACCTCTTCGGAAAAAACCCCGGGAGTTAAGTCTCCAACCTTAAATGTTTCACTATAAGAACTGAGATTACAACTGCAGAAGATGATGGAGAGGATTACAAATGATGCGTGCGTAGTGTGTGTAAAGAACGTGTATTTTTCCGTCTCCATTTTCCCTTTTAAAAGAACAACTATGAACGGGTAATAAGTAGTTCCTATAATCTCGGCATCCAAGCTTATCTCCTCAACGTCCACAAGACCAAGTCCACTTTGCCGTTGAAGAGAGGTTGAACGTGCTAGAAAGTATCCCGTGTTTATCTCTCTTATTTACTGTAAAATAATAATAAAAATATTATAAAAAACGAATTAGTAAATATGTTAAGTAATACTTACAGTGGAATAACATCTTGACATGCAGGATCAACTGAAGATGTCACCATGCTGAAAAATACCCATAACAATTTGTCCCCAAAAACATTTGTCTACCAAGGAAACTGAAAAGGCAAATGTTTTTCAATAAATAGCCAACTGCCAGTTTGCGTGATTAGACGGGTATAATGATACGTGGAGCTAATGGACGGTTGGAGAGTTAATTTAGAGAAAAGTGGTTTTTTGGAATTAGAACCCTTTTCAAATTAAATAACCGCTTGGTGGTTTCTTAAAAAGCTTCTCAAACCTTCTAGTCTGTCTCTTCTTGCTACGGCGTTCTCCTGTAAGGTAAAACTCTCCGCTCTCTCTTCCCTTCCTTGACTCCATTGATTTCGCTTCTTGCTTGTTTGTCGACATGGGTAGGACTAGATGGAGTTCTTCCAAAACCAAGAATGCACCGCTTCCACAAGGTCCCATAGAAATTGATCTTGAAGATTTCTCGCGTGAAAATCTCCTTGCTAAGCCGGATGAGGAAACATGTGTTTTCAGTGAGGCCCAAATCGAGACACTTAAACGACAATGTTACTTCCCAACAGGTGCTATCTTTCACCCTTTTTCTGTCAACTTTAGGTCTGATTTGGTTTCCAACAAATGGGTTTGTTTCCTCGAATACCCTTTCCTTCTAGGGTTTAGCTATCATTTCCCATCTTTGGTTTCCGAATTTTTTCAAAAGATTCAACTTGCTTACCCTCAATTGATGCCTATGGCTTGGAGAATTTTTGCCTTTGTTATCAAATTCAACAGGAAAAAGGGTCTAAACCTAGGGCTTCATGAAATAGCTTACTCGTATGATTTTCAACCTTTTGGATCAAAAAGGTATCTTTTTAAGAAGAGATCGGGTAGGAATTCCCTAATGAGCACTACGTCTTCAAGTGATAGGGGATGGAAAAATAGATTTTTCTTTGTTGATAGGGCATCTATTGAAGGAGGGAATGAAATACCAAGCGAGTGGAACAAGAGAGGTACTTCAATTCCTGATTTTGTGATTTTTTGATTTTGAGATAAACTGAAATCGTAATTGTTCTTACTTTTTGTAGATATTGATTGGGGAGAGCTTTTCCCACCGGCAGAAGATACCTTGGCAAAAATCGAAGAATTCTTCAATCTTCCTTTGGATAAGAGATCTCCTAGAGGTCTGCTAGAATCACCTTTGGTTGTTCAAGAAGATCATAAAGCATCATCCTATGTCATCATGTCTACAGGTAAGCATGTTGTCTCCTTATTTTGTTTCATCAATCTGATGCGTAACACTTTTTGACACTTTTCATATGTTGGTGCAGTTTCCAAATCAGTTGTCTCAGGGTCAGACTTTGATTTTGATGATATTGATGCCATGTTCGGAGACTCCCCTCTTAAGATAGATATGAAACCACCACCGGTTCCTAAGAAAATTCCTGTATTGGATGAGAGCGCTGGAATTGGCTCTAGGGTGAAAAAGAGGAAGGCAATACAAGAAGAAGTGATTGAGGTTGTGGACGTATTTGAAGGACTGCCTATGAGGAAATTTAAGAAGAAGTGTATGAGCTTTGCAGCTGGGGCAAGATGTTACTAACCAATCTTTGACTGATCTTAAGTTTCCATAATATCCTTTGATACCAACTTATTTATGTCACAGGCCATGGGATATGTGGAAGAATTGACAAAGGAACATGAGGTGTTTAAGAAAAAGTCCAAATCAGAGGCAGCATTGGCTAAGAAAGAAAAGATCTTGTTGGAGAACAAGGTGAAGGCACATGAAAAAACTTTGGAACAGCAGGTGAAGACCCTAGAGGAGCAAGAGAAGACTGTGAAGGATTTACTGGATAGTTTGGCAAAAAGTGAAGAAGACCATCTTAAAGAGGTTGCAGAAGTAAGGGATTCCTGCAAAGTAGCGGCTGCAAAAACTATTTTTCAGAGTAGGATCAAGCTGATAAAGGAGTTCCAAGATGGGAAGGCTCAGAATTGGGATATCAACAAGGAGTATGCCCATTTAGCCAAGCTGACAGGTGAGCCAGTGGATGAGGGCGAGGTGTCATCCAGTCCACATGAAACAATCGTGAAGGAAGCAGTGGAGGTTGGAGAGGTTACTCCTAAAGCAACATCTGAGGCGGATGCCATCTGAAAAAGGTAAAACAAGTTTGTTTTGTTTTTTGTTGGTATTACGGGAGTGGAATCCCAAAGACAATTTTAATTTGGTTGGTTATGTAATAGGTCCATAAGGACCGAAGACAATTTATTTTAAGTGTTGAGTTGGTTCAACACTTTTGCGTTTTAGCTTTAGTAGTTTGGATGTTGGCTTACTGCCTTAACTTTTAGGAATGTTCTTATGGTAGCTTTTTTAGAAAAATTATGGTTTGGTAATTTTCAAGCATGTCAAGGCTTTGTATACTTTTGATGAAGTTTTCTTTGGATGATCACATGTTAAGTTCGTAAGGTGACATGATAGTATGTCAAAACGGCAGATACTTAAGATGACACGTATATGTCATAACCATAAGAATAAAACATAAGATCAATCATTTAACTGAGTGAGAATGGGTAAGCTATATGAGTTTACCCATATAGGCCCACCCCACACCTCAATTAAAGAGATAACTTGCGCTCCAGGCGAAGGTGTGGTAACCTAACATCTCAAGAAATAGGTAATTAACTCTTTAAACCTTAGAAGGGATTGTGTACCTTTACTTGAGAAGAGATGGCCAGTCTCTGACGGAGGAGAATTTGTTGTCCTTTTGACTTTGAGTACTTTCGACATGTCCCCATTCCCGTATGTCAACATCTCGCAAGACAAAGACATGTTAGAGATGGACGTCAACTATGTTGACGCCCCTCCACAAGTTGTGTTAGTGACATCTTTATTTGCAGAGAAGTAAAATGAAAAAATAGTAAATAGGGAAATGAAAAAATAGTAAATAGGGAAATGAAAGGTTACACATAATAAATAAAGGATTGTCCATACTTGGGATGAGGTGAGTTTAAGGAAGGCATTGTCTAGATGTAGTACCTTTTAAGGTGAATGGCGTTCCAACTCCGTGGGATCATTTGGCCATCCAAGGTTGACAGGCGATACGCTCCTTTCCCGGCCTGTGCATCAATTAGGTAGGGTCCTTCCCACTTTGGGGCGAGCTTGCCTGCATTGAGTTCCTTTGTATTTTGGAATGCCTTTCGTAGGACTAAGTCTCCTACTTGAAACCTTCTGACCCTTACATTTTTGTTATAAGACCTGGCTACCCTTTGTTGATATGCTGCCATTCGAACTTTGGCCAGGTCCCTTAGCTCGTCTACGATATCCAAGTCATGTGTCAAGATGTCCTTATTATGCTCAGGTGTCAACAAACCGTACCTGGCTGTAGGTACAAGAACTTCTGCTGAAATGACTGATTCTGTCCCAAATACAAGTGAATAGGGAGTCTGACCAGTAGCATTCTTAGATGTCGTCTTGTCAGCCCATAAAACCATTGGTAACTCTTCTGCCCATCTTCCTTTCTTCTGGTCCAGTCTCTTTTTTAAGTTGCTTATGATAATCTTGTTGCTGGATTCTGCCTGTCCATTGGCTTGAGGGTGAACAGGAGAAGATGTCACCATCTTGACTTCTTAACTCTTCAAGAAATCCTGGGTTTTCCTACTAATGAACTGGGAGCCGTTATCACAAATTATCTCTGAAGGTATCCCAAACCTGCTGAATATATTTCTTTTTATGAAAGAGATAACTTCTCTGTCGCGGACTTGTACGTATGCCTCAGCTTCTACCCATTTAGAAAAATAGTCTGTCATGGCTAGTAGAAATACTCTTCCTCCTGGGGCCCTGGGTAATTTTCCTACGGTGTCCATTCCCCAAATCATAAACGGCCATGGCGACAGGATAGGATGTAGCAATTCGGCTGGTTGATGTAGTATGTCACCATGTCGTTGACAGGAATCACACTTCTTTGCATATTCTGCAGCGTCTCTTCGCATTGTGGGCCAAAAATAGCCCATCCTTAGGGCCTTGGTATACAGACTTCTGCCCTCGGTATGATTTCCACACTGCCCTTCATGCAGCTCCTTTAAAACCTGATGGGCTCGGTCTGCTTCTAGACACCTTAAGTAGTGACCTGCAGCAGATTTTCTAAACAAAAGGTTATCAATAAGTAAATATTTAGATACTCTTACCCTGAAGTCTCTAGCATTTTTCTCCTCGGCTGGGATCGTATCATCTAAGAGATACTTGATAATAGGAGTTGTCCAAGAAGTTACTGCTGGAGGGGCAGGGATGTCGACATCTAGAACGAACAGCTCAAGACGATCAATTGCTGGGATATCAACATGCACAATTGGTATACTTGTCTGTGAAATGCTTTTGAAGGCTGAACCTAAGTTTGCCAGGGCATCTGCTTGAGAGGTTTCCTCACGTGGAACCTGCTCCAAAGTAAATGTTTTGAACTTGGCCGCCAGAATTTAAACAATTTCCAAATATGTCGTCATCTTTGCATTTTTTTTCAATGTAGGATCCGTTGTAATGGTTAAAAATTAGCAAAGAATCCATAAACACCCGGATGTGCTTGACATCTAGGTCCTGGGCCGCTGTTAAACCTGCAATTAATGCCTCATATTCTGCTTCATTATTAGTGGCCATAAAACTGCAACTGATAGATTGTGGTATTATGCCCCCTTGTGGCGATTTAAGTACAAATCCAAGACCCGTGCCTCTCATGTTGGAAGCACCATCTGTGTAAAGTGTTCACATTTTCAGGATGTCATCATCTTGAAGATGCTGAACTTTCAACTCCACTTCTTGTTGCATGGTTGGACTAAAATCAGCCACAAAAGCAGCTAGAGCTTGAGATTTTATTGCTGTTCTGGGCTCATATTTGATGTCATAAGTGCTCAATTGTACATACCATTTAGCCATTCGACCTGAAATCTCTGGTTTTCTCATAACATTCTTAATAGGATAGTTAGTACGCACAATTATAGTATGTGTTTCAAAATAGTGTCTTAATTTAATAGATACAGTTATCAAAGCCAAAATTAATTTCTGTAAATGAGAATACCTGGTCTCCACATCTAAAAGTGTCTTACTTATATAGTAGATGGGTTGCTGAATACCATCTCATTCTGTCACCAAGACTGCACTTCTAATACTGCTAGGTAGATGTAAAGATGTTCGCCCTCCTAAGGTTTGGCCAATAATGGAGGTGTCGACAGGTAACTTTTGAGCTCCTGAAAGGCTTGTTCATGTTGGTCTTCCCACTGGAACTTCTTGTTTTTTCTTAGGATGTCATAGAAAGGTTTGCATCGGTCCGAAGATTTTGATATGAACCTAGTGAGTGCAGCAATCTTCCCTGTCAATCTCTGGACGTCTTTGACAGATTGAGGTGACGACAAGTTGATAATGGCACGAATCTATTCTGGGGCAGCTTCAATGCCTCTTTTAGTTACCATATAACCCAAAAACATCCCTGGCTTCATTCCAAAGTTACATTTTGTTGGATTAAGTTTTATATTGAAACAATCCAAGATGTCGAAGGCTTGAGATAGGTGGCTTATGTGATCTTCAGCTTTCTTGGATTTTACTACCATGTCGTCAATATATACCTCCATTGTGTCCCCAATCTGGTCTTTGAACATTTTGTTGACGAGCCTCTGATATGTTGCACCTGCATTTTTTAGTTCAAAAGGCATAGCAATATAACAATAGATACCTGTTGGTGTTATGAAGGCGGTGTCCTCCTGATCAGATGGCTCCATCTGGATTTGTTGGAATCCTGAGGATGTGTCCATGAAGGTGAGGAGCTCGTGTCCAGAGGTGGCATCAATCAACGAATCTATGTGAGGCAAAGGGAAAGGATCTTTTGGACAGGCTTTATTCAAGTTGGTGAAGTCAACACAGACTCGCCATTTCCCATTCTTCTTCTCAACCACAACTACGTTTCCTAACCATCTTGGATAATCTACCTCCCGGATCATGTTAGCTTTGAGTAAGCGCTCCACTTCTTTCTTGATGATCTGGTTTCTTGTTTCTGCAAACTTCCTACGTTTCTGGTGCACTGGCTTGAAACTAGGATCAATGTTGAGTTTGTGGGTGATGACATCTTTGCTGATGCCGGTCATGTCATCATGTCTCCAAGCAAAACTCTTTGTTCTTCTCCTTAACATGTCCACAAGCTTTTCTTCTATATCTGGTGGGATGTCACTGCCAATAAGTACCTTGATGTTCGGATTGGAAGGGTCTAGTAATACTTCTTTCACATCGTTCTCCCTAGCTTCCAGGACTTCACGTACTTTCCTCTGTAATTGCTATGCTTGTTTGGGAGATGTCGACGCCTTCATTGAAGTCTTATAACATTCCTTGGACACCTGCTGATCACTGCATATTTTAGCGACACCCCAGGGTGTTGGAAACTTCACACACTGATGGTAAGTGGATGGTACAGCCTTCATCCCATGAATCCACGGTCTTCCAAGAATAACATTGTAGGATGTTGCACAATCAATTATGCAAAACCGCTCCATGGTGTTGAGGCCTTTTGAGTAGATTGGAAGCTTTATTTCTCCCACTGTTTCTTTAACTTTGCCACTGAAGCCTACCAACACTGAGGATTTCTTGACAATCTCCGATTCTGGGATGTTCATCTCCTTGAGGGTGCTCAACATAATGAGATTGACAGAGCTGCCCCCACGACCAGGATACGCCTGATGGTACAATTGGCGATCTGCAATTAAATAACTAGGCCATCATGATAGGATTTCAGCAAATTATCTCGATCACTCTCATCAAAGGTGATTGGCTCCTGGCAAGGTGTCGACATCCTGGGTTGTCTTTCTGGCTTCTCCTCTTTTGATTCCTTAGCATGACGCTTTGCGGCAGAATAGGATATGCCACAAATTTCTGAACCTCCACTAATGAAATTGATCACCTTTGTTGATGCTGGAGGAGAGACTGGTCTTTCGACTTCATGTGGAGTTTCTGCATTTTCTGTCTTCTTCTTTCTGGATCCCAGCAACTCCTTAAGATGTCCGTTTGAGAGCAGGTAGCTGATCTCCTTTCTTAGTGCAATGCAATCTTCTGTAATATGCCCAAAGTCCTCATGGTAAGCACACCATTTCGACTTGTCACGCCATCCCGTGGTCTTATCTGTCTTCTTTGACTATCTGGCTTTGTCCCCCAGGTTGCCCATTGCACAGAGTACACCTGAAATGTCAACAGAAAAACAATAATTAGAAATGTTAGGCACATTATCACTTTCTTCATCCTCACCCTCTATTGAATTAATTTTGCTGTTATCAATTCTCGGATAAGGATTGGAACGGTTGTTCCTGCGGTGGGATGATTCGGTCTTCCTGTCAGGATTGTCATATGTCGACAACTTGGATGAGGACTTCGATCTTCGCAGCTCATCTTCCTCCAATCTTATGAATCTTAGGGCCCTGCTCCTGACTTCTTCCAACCGTTTACAAGGAGTCATCACCAGATCTTGATAGTACTGTGAATCCTTCTTCAGCCCCATTTTGAATGCTTATGTAGTACATTGACATGTCAAGATTGGGGATTTCTAGCACTTCTTTATTGAACCGGTGGACATATTCTTTCAGAGTCTCATTAGGCTGCTGGGTCACATTGTAGAGGTCACTTGTCAGCTTCTCGAATTGTCGACTGCATGAGAACTGATTATAGAACATGTTGATAAGCTGGGCGTATGAACCAATTGAGCCTAGGGGTTGCCTAATCAGCCATTTGAGAGCTGGTCCAACCAAGGTCGATCCAAATCCTCTGCACAGGCAAGCCTCCCTGAATTGAAGCGGGATATGAACTATGTCCATCTTCTCTTGATAGTGGGCAACATGCTCCTCTGGATCTGTGCTGCCGTCATACAACTTCATGGATGGAACACTGAAACGCTTCGGGATGTCGACATTTGCAATTGCTGGGACAAACCGGGACTGATTGTAGCAGTTCTGAGTCACTGGTTGGATTGGAGGAGTTATGCCTGGCACGTTCATTATCAGCTCCCTGAGATCCTGCATCTGCTTGGCTAGTGGGTTTCCTGCAAAAGGGTCAGCCATAGGAATACGATTGAAAGTATTATTATTGAAAAGATTATTCAGCAAACCAGAGTTGTCCGTGGTAGTTGTGACAGTGGTGTTGTCAATGAATGGGATGAACGGGGTAAATCCTGCTGAAGGTGGCGTCATTAGGGTGTCCCCAGACAAGGATGTCGACGTCATTAAGGGTGTCGACTGATGAGTCTGAGGTGGAGCACCCATTGGGATAAATTCACTCTGGAGCGTAGATCCTTCGGTGTTGTCGAAGTTGAGGTTCCTTGCACGTAATGGTGAGATGTTTTCAAGCCGAGAAGCGATGAGCTGTTGATCCCTCTGCATCTTAATCATGGAATTGGCCAGCACCTTCGAATTGCTATCTTGCTGATCCAGCCTCTGATTCAACCTGGTCAGGATACTCCGGATGTCAGCATCCACATTGGAAGAGGTCGCTTCCTTTTGTGGAGCCTTTGAAGGTTGCGTCTGCTGAGGTCCCGACTGAGGAGGTGGCGGCAATAAGGTGGTTCTACCTCCTGATGTTGGAGTGATGGCGGTACCCTTGCCGGCGGCGGACACATTGGGAGGGGTTGACATGACGAACTCTTTTAGGAAATGATCCAAATAATCAATAAACCAAGCGGCCCCTCGGTGGGCGCCCAATTGTTTCGGTAGAAAAAGCAATAACGTAGAATCTTAACTTGGCAAGTGTATGGATTTAAACAACAAGAAGGGGACTTTGAAATTCGATTAAATGCAACAAAGACATGGAAATAAAAAGTGACACCAAGATTTGTTAACGAGGAAAACCTTAGAGATAATAACCTCTTCGGAAAAAACCCCGGGAGTTAGGTCTCCAACCTTAAATGTTTCACTATAAGAACTGAGATTACAACTGCGGAAGATGATGGAGAGGATTACAAATGATGTGTGCGTAGTGTGTGTAAAGAACGTGTATTTTTCCGTATCCATTTCCCCTTTTAAAAGAACAACTATGAACGGGTAAGAAGTAGTTCCTATAATCTCGGCATCCAAGCTTATCTCCTCAACGTCCACAAGATCAAGTCCACTTTGCCGTTGAAGAGAGGTTGAACGTGCTAGAAAGTATCCAGTGTTTATCTCTCTTATTTACTGTAAAATAATAATAAAAATATTATAAAAAATGAATTAGTAAATATGTTAAGTAATACTTACAGTGGAATAACATCTTGACATGCAGGATCAACTGAAGATGTCACCATGCTAAAAAATACCCATAATAATTATATGATATTTTTCTTATATTATAATATTTTTTATGTGATAATAAAAACTTAAGTGGTCAAATATATTTTTATAAATTTATTACAAGATCAAAAATATAATTAAAAATTAAATATTGGTAGTATTAGTATGTTAAATATAAATAATAAGAAAAATAGGCTAGGTTGGTTTGGGTAGGGTTAGGTTGTTGATAAATGATACTACCTCCGTCCCACCTCAATTGGTCCACTTTTCTTTTTGGAACGCCCCACCTCAATTGGTCCATTCCTTAAATGGAAAGTTTTTCCTATATTAATACCCTTATCATCTCCATATATTTACAAAAAAACCATTCATTATACCCACTTTAACTTACTATTCCTCCCACTCATTCTCTCTCCTATTAAATATTTTTAACTTTTACATTCACTCTCCTATTCCCTACCACACATAGAGCCGTCAATACGGGAATACGGGACGGGACGGGACGAAATTACGTTGTCCCACGACGGGAACGGGACGAAACGGGACGAAACGGGACGGGACAAAACGGGACGGGACGAAAATACTCCGTCCCATCCCGTCCCATTTGCGGGACGCGGGATCCCGCGGGACCCAAACGGGACAAAAATATTTCGTCATCAATTAAGTTTATCTTTCTCCCTAAGAAGAAAAAGAACAAGTTTAAGAAGATTTAATATTTATTTTTCATTATAGAGTGAAATGTGAATTAGAAACTTTCACACTACAGTGGCATTTCAAATGCAAGTATTAGTCGTATGAGAGGAAAGATCAGTGCTGATAATGGAACAATTATTGTTACTAATACCACCATTTCTGTGATACTTCACTTAGAAACTTAATATAAACAAGTGCAAAACTAGCAGAAGGGTTTATACCTGGTACATAGTTTCTTTCACCTCCAAGCACATAGATTCAAACTTTTGATATACATTACCAACCCAGGCAATACCTTTAAGATCCATGCTATATATCTATTAACTAAAAAGGATTATGTACTTAAGCTTTTACAGTTTGTTTGTGATGATTCCAAAACAGTGCTCACTACGTAACTGCAGAGAATTAATAATAACGATCAAAGACCGAATCACATGGAAATAATATGACTTTTACGTACTTCGAATTGGGTAAATTCAAAACCAGCAGTGAAAGCCTAAGAACAATAATAGTTCTGCTGAAAATAGTGATTTAAAGAGCAATTTGTACGGGTCAATACGGGAAAACGGGACGGGATAAAAATAAGTTGTCCCGCGACGGAAACGGGACGATACGGGACGGGACGAAAACGGGACGGGACTAAAATATTCCGTCCCATCCCGTCCCATTTGTATGGCGGGACGGGACGTCCCGACGGGACCGTCCCGACGGGACCGTCCCAACTTGACGGCTCTAACCACACATTTAACTTTTACATTCCCTCTCCTCTAATTTCTACCTACTTCAATAATTTTTCTTAAAAACCGTGTCCCACCTCAATGGACCAATTGAGGTGGGACGGAGGGAGTAAAAAATAAAAGTCGGTTTGGAGTTATGTGGTAGGTAGGTGGAAGAAAGAAAAATAATATTTTATTGATTGTTTGGATTGTAAATGTTTTATTATTTTTATATTTATGAAATCTACAAGTCATATTTACAATAATAATTTAATTATTATTTTTATCCCATTTTTCATATTTACAACATTTAATCAACTAACATTTTTTTTAATTAACGTGCAAATAGTAAGTGTGTTTAAATTGTGATGAGACGAAGGGAGTACTCCCTCCGTCCCAACAATTGCTTCATCCTTTTGGCCCGACACGCATATTATGGAAATGAGTGGGAAGAAAAAAGTTGTGAGTGTAATTTGAAAATAGGAGAGAGAATTAGTGGAGGAAATAGTAAATTTGAAAAGTGTTGTGAGTGTAATACTGAATTAGGAGAGAGAATGAGTGGAGGAACTAGTAAAAATTCTTTGTCAAAAAAGAAAAGGTGAAGCTTCTAACGGGACACCCTTTTGAATAATTAGTGAAGTTTTTATTGAGACGGAGGGAGTATCTAAATTGGACCGTAGTACTAGTCGCGTGCAGTGAAAATGGACGGACCCAAAAGTCTTCTCCATATGGGCCGACATTGAGACTTGAGAGATTCGGTTGGAATGAATGACGAGTAAGAACAAGTATTGCATGGCATCTGCTAGTTGAACTAGAACCAATTTGGCACCGTGGTTGGACGGACGGAAGGGACAATTGCATTGCTTTTGCTAGCCAATCTGGAATCAATTTTGGCGGTTTCCAAACACGTCCTTCTGTTTATGACCATGATTATTTAATCTACAGCCAATCAAATTTAAATAAGAGTAGGTCTGCTGAGAAACGCGTTTCTTCATAACTATGAAGAAACGTGTTTTTAATAGTCAGAAGTTTTGCATTGATATCCAGAAAAAAAAATTCAAGGCCAAGACCAAAGCTTCTGGATATCCAGAAGCTTTGGGTTTGATATCCAGAAACTGTTAGGTGCATATCCAGAAGTATGTGAAATGTATATCCAGAAACTGTTAGGTGCATATCCAGAAACTGTTAGGTGCATATCCAGAAATGTGTTAGGGCATATCCAGAAATTGCTATTGAAGGTTTCTGGATATCCAGAAACCTTCAAATGTATATCCAGAAACCATCAAATGAATATCCAGAAACATTTTGAAGGTTTCTGGATATTCATTTGAAGGTTTCTAAATATCACTTTCATAAGGTTCTGGATATCCAGTTCATTGTCGCGCGTTAAGTCGGGACCCTTTTCTCCATAACTTATGGAGAAATGCGTTTCTCCCTAAATTTTGGCTTTAAATAAACCATTAATCAAAAAAGAGAGAGAAAGCGTGTGGTGACAGAAGTGAAACCGTACACAGGAGGTGTTGAGAATCAACACCTACTCTCTAGAAATTACTAGGGTCCTCTAGAGATTTCTAGGGTTCTCTAGAGATTTCTACATACCTTGAGGAGTTTTCAAGAAGCACCACTTGAAGGTGACCACTGCCATTGGAGAAAAGGGAAGAAGCTTCTGGATTTGGCATGGGAACCGACTTGCACGGAATGATCTAGAGAAATTGAGTTTCTCTCTTCACCGACTTAGTAAGAGTATAAATAGGAGATGAATTTTTCCCAAATGTGTGTAACCTAAAGTGAGAGTCCAGACCAATCTGTGAGTGGTTATTTTGTGAGGTTATATCTAGTGTGTTAAGGTGTATTAGAGTGTGCACTACATAGTTATACTTTGTGTATTGTAAGTACTACTTACTTAAGTAATAATAATAGTGATTTATTATTACTTGTGGTTCGCCAATTCGGGTACGAAAATTCAACAATTTGGTATCAGAGCGGTACGATCCGGGATCGCGGGAACCGTTGTTGAGGCGTTGTTCGGAATCATTGCAGGTGCACAGTAGGAGACTGTGAAGCTCATGGCGGGAGACCAGGCTTACTTGGTGACGTGCACGGAGGCAGTACCAAGTCACGATGGTAGATTCGGCAAGCGCATTTGGTGGAGTTAGGAGACTCAACAATGGCAATTATAAGTATTGGCGAACGTGTATGCAGTCGTACTTACAAGGACAAGAGTTATGGAATGTCGTGGGTGGTAGTGAGACCACGCCACCGGAAAAGGAGGACACTCAAGCATTCCAAAAATGGGAAGCGATAGCCGGGAAGGCTATGTACGCGCTAAAGATTAGCGTCGAGGACGAACTTTTGGAGCATGTCGAGGATGCACAAACTCCAAAAGAGATATGGGATACATATGCGACGTTATTTTCGAGGACTAATGATGCTCGTCTCCAGATGCTCGAGATTGAGCTTATGTCGACTACACAGAAGGATCTAACTGTAAGTCAATATTTCAACAAAGTTAAATCTTTATGCCATGAAATCTCGAAGTTAGATATGGACTCAAAGATTAATGATCAAAGGATGAAAAGGATAATCATCCACGGGTTGAGACCTGAGTTTAAGGGGTTAGTTACGGCGATTCGTGGTTGGGCCACACAACCATCTCTTTTAGAGTTAGAGAGTTTGCTGGCCAGCCAAGAAATGCTAGACAAACATACATCTAGGCCCTCAACGCCAAAATCAATGGATTCAGAAGAAGCACTCTTTAACCACCGAGGTCGCGGAAGGCATCAAGGAGTTATTGCTGCAAGATTGAAAAAGAAAGATGAGATCCAAGACGAGCATGAAGGTCCAAGGTACAAAGGATGCTCTCACGCAGGAGAAGCGAAATCGAAGAATAAAGATGATTCTCGACTTGATGAGTGGAGACGAACCAATGAATGTTACAACTGCGGTCGTAAAGGGCATTTTCTAAAAGATTGTCCATTCAGGAAGAAGGTTGTCGAAGGAAATGCAGTTATCAATCAAGATCCCTATGATAGCGAAGAAAAGTGGGACATGGAAGCATCCTTCACAGATATAAGGATTCATAAAGACGACCCAGAAGAGGAAGAATGGTTTGAGGACCACGCTTACCCAGTTACTACCGAAGAATGTTGGATTGATGACAACGTGGAAAGCGAAGAAGAGATTGACTTCGACGAAGGTCGATGGTTTGAAGATGTAGCTGCCATGATCAACGTTGGATGTAAGGACATTCTAGACAATAACGACACTTCAAAATCATTAACTAGCATGGTTGAAGTTGGTTCGAAGGAAAGGACACTTGAACTGGCCGATATGAATTTGGATAATCCAAAGCTCGTAAACGAAAAGAAGCCAAAGATTAAGGGGGAGCAATATCAAGAAGACTCGGCACTTGAGCAAGGTATGTCCGCTACGTTAAAGACTTTGCATATGCCTAACATGTGCTCGTTCGAGATGCCAAGAAGCACAAATGTGAAACACGAACTTGAGGAAGAATTTTGGCTATGACAATGTCCTGACAAAGAAGTTGCTTCCTACTATGGAGGTGGGTATAACACGGAAGAACAACTCGAGGTTGAAGCTCTTCAAAGGAAACCATTGGTGAAGTTCAAGAAGAAAGAGTCGGCGTTGAGGGGGAGTGTTGAGAATCAATACCTACTCTCTAGAAATTACTAGGGTCCTCTAGAGATTTCTAGGGTTCTCTAGAGATTTCTACATACCTTGAGGAGTTTTCAAGAAGCACCACTTGAAGGTGACCACTGCCATTGGAGAAAAGGGAAGAAGCTTCTGGATTTGGCATGGGAACCGACTTGCACGGAATGATCTAGAGAAATTGAGTTTCTCTCTTCACCGACTTAGTAAGAGTATAAATAGGAGATGAATTTTTCCCAAATGTGTGTAACCTAAAGTGAGAGTCCAGACCAATCTGTGAGTGGTTATTTTGTGAGGTTATATCTAGTGTGTTAAGGTGTATTAGAGTGTGCACTACATAGTTATACTTTGTGTATTGTAAGTACTACTTACTTAAGTAATAATAATAGTGATTTATTATTACTTGTGGTTCGCCAATTCGGGTACGAAAATTCAACAGGAGGCTGAAAGCTTCTTAGCAGAAAAGAGGAATATTCCAAATAATAAACTAAATAGAAACCTCATGTAGGATGGGAACGGGATGGATATAAGACTACTTTGATATTTTCCAAATCCCCTCTTAATCAAAAACACTAAAATATGTTCCATATGATTAGCACAAAATCCGGACCACCCTGTTTATCAGAAATGCTGATGTAAACCTTATCAGTTACGATAAGATTCAATTGATCCAAAATGAGCTCTACATAGTTCTAATTGAAGAATAAAGACAGATATTTTGACCCGATGCCCTCAAATGTGACACGAACTGGAGGACTTAAGTGATGTGAGATGGAATGGTGGATACCAAGAGCTCCGTTCCCAATTTAAAGGCAACCTTGGGCTAAATGAATGACGCCACAAACGATGGTGATGAATCATTCGATAAGTTGGACCTAAACACTTAATAAATTCAAAATTTGGATAACAAGAGAAACTCTTATATAATAATTCAAAATTCGATCCTTACAAATGAAGTATTACTTGAGTTTATATAGTGCTCTATACAAAATATGATATACATTAAAATAAATGCCTAGGAATCTCAGAGGGTGTGTTCACATGTATAATAAACCAGGGAAATTAATCTCTACGATAAACTTGATAGATGAATGAATATTGAGTCAAAATTGTCAATTTCCGTTTAAGAAAATCACCCTTGATAAAATCAGTCATAACTTTTTCTAAAAGAGTCCGATTAAGGATCCGTTTGGTTCATTGGAAACTAGACTCACATGGATTTTCGAAAACATATTATTATATGCATTATTTGAATGTCTAGAATGTTCTGGACGGTCTTTCGAAGTTTGATAAAAATGTTGAAATGCTGAAAATTTCAAAGGACAAATTGCATTTTAGTTACCTGAGTTTGTCAAGATGTTTCAATTTGTTATCGAATTTGCATTTGTAACAAGTTGGTTATTGAGTTTGTCATTTTGTTGCAATCAGGTGTATTTTTGGATGAAACGTTAAAAATCTAACGAAAAACATAACATGTGAGTTAGTTAGGGGTATTTTCATCATTCTCATTAAATTTTTAATTAACTTTAATTTATCATTCTCTTCAATATTATACTTTCAATATGTAAATATTATTAATATGAAAAGTAAAATAACAATTATTATGTAAAATGATAAATTCATTAATAAAAAAATGTAAAAAATATATATATATATATATATATATATATATATATTCCCTCCGTCCCACTTTAATTGATACTTATTTCCTTTTTGGTCCGTCCCACATCAATTGATACTTACCCAAAATGGAAAGAAATCTTCACTATTTACCCCACTCATTCTCTCTCATATTTTACTTTTTCACTCACAACATTCTCTCTCCTAACTATTCCTCCCACTCATTCTCTCTCCTATTTTACTTTTACACTCACAACATTCTCTTTCCACTTTTTCTCTCTCTTACCTTTCCTTAATACGTGTGCCCTTTTTTTTGATATCCATTGAAGTGGGACGGAGGGAGTATATATATATATATATATATATATATATATATATATATATATAAATAATTATCTAAACCATCAACCCCTACATTTTCTGCTCATATCCCGTCACCATCCATCTCCGCCATCAACCCACCACCATCTCCACCATCAACCCACCCTCTTCTCCACCACCATCAACCCACCGCCATCTCCACCACAATACTCATAATTCTCAAATCCCAATTCATTAAACATAAAGATAAAAAAAAATTGTTGAATCCATTACACCCAGAAACACAAATCAAAATGCAACAACTATTGAAGCAAATTTCACCACAATATTGAAAATCTAAACTATTGTCAATCAATCAGTAATTACCAGTGATAATTCCGATTAAGGCCTACTCATCATCTTCTTAAATTCCTCAAAATTGACGCATCCATCTCCGTCAACGTCGACGGAGCTGTTCATCTTCTTACAATCCTTCAACGAACACTTCTCTCCCAAGCTCTTCAAAACAGAGTGCAACTCCGCCACAGAGATCACGCCGTTCTTATCCTTATCGTACAAATCAAAGGCCTCACGGAGCTCCTTGTATCCATTGACGGCATCGCCGCCGCTGTGAAACTCGGTGAACTCCTTCAGGTCAATGAATCCGTCTCCGTCAGTATCGATTTCTGACATTGTACGCTTCAAGTCCTCCATCGACATGTCGGTGCCTATGGCACGAAAAATAGATCCGAGCTCGGTTATTAAGATCTTCCCACCAAGAATCGTCCTTATAATCTCCTTCTCGAGCTTCGATTCCTCCTTGTAGAGCTGAGTTTTGCTGCCATCGATTCCCTTTTCTTCATCATCACCGTCATCTTCGGAGCCGGAGAGGTTGTTGATGGTGTCAAAGAGGAGGTCTTCTAGGGTTTGGTTAAGGAAAGGGGGAGCCTGGAGAGGGGATTGAGGCCGGATTTGGAGCTTGCCCAATAGGGATTAGAGGAGAAGAGTGTCGAAATTGGGGGTGGAATTGTATGAACTCATTGGAATGGTTTTAGAGAGAGAAAAATAGAGGGGTTTTAGAGAAAGAAAGGTGTTGGGGATGAAAATGGAGGGGGAAAGGGTTTAAGTATATACGGTGTATTTATTAAGAGAAGGGGGTTAATTTAAAAATATAGTTGAAGGGGGTATTTTGGTCTTTTTCATGCAAATTTCATTGAGAATGACCAAAATACCCCTAAGTAACTTAGATGTTATGCTTTTCGTTAGATTTTTAACTTTTCTTCCAAAAATACACCTGATTGCAACAAAATGACAAACTCAATAATCAACTTGTTACAAATGCAAATTCGATAACCAATTGAAACATCTCGACAAACTCAGGTAACTAAAATGCAATTTGCCCAATTCCAAAAGACTTCACGAAAACATGGTCATGGAATGAACCATAGGTAGCCGATGGACATAGGTAGCCGATGGACAGGGCTTAAAATCCAAATTAAATGATGAATATTTTGGACCATCTTTGTCTCTTGATGTTTTCCGAACCGTCGCATCATTCCCTCTCTTTTAAAGAAAATTCGTTCTCGAGTTTTAAGCAATGTTATAATAATGAATATCCGAGGTAGAGTAGTTTGAAATTTCACTTTATAAACTCAACGAACCTTGAACCTTATTGCACATGTAACAAAATCCATCCAATCGGTACATTGTGTAGCGATAAAATGATTTATGATCAACTTTTTATTGAACCAAGTGTAAGTACCCAAATCTGGCTCATGCCTTTCGGTAAAATTTCCCGGTAATTCCCCGGACTTTCCTAGAGTTCCGGAATTGTTCCGGAACTGTTCCAAAACATTTAAGGGCTGAAGGGAATGCTTGGTAATTAAGAAACACGTTTTTCTTAATCCCAAAGACCTTCTAGAATTGCCACCTTGCATGATTCTAGAAACTTGCTGAGTCACACAGGATAATGCCGCACGGCTGCATTAGCCAAGGACCTCTAGCCGCACGGCCTCATTAGCCTTATCCAGACTGCCTATAAATAGAGTCCTCCTCTACCCATTTAACAACAACACAATCAGAGAATTACCAGCATAAAAACTCTCTCTAAATACTCCACGAAGATCAGGAAGTTGAAGGTGCCAAGAAGCCACCCCCTCCTCCTTGAAGCCTCCAAAAGTTGGTCCCTCCGCTAGGCAAAACTCCAAGAAGAAGAGGTCACCACCATTGGTAACCTCTCACTCCATTACCTTGCATGATGCTTGTCTATGTGATTTAATTGCTCATTGCATTCATATATTGTCATTATCTTGCTTGGGACTTGGCATTTATCATTAAAGATCCTATCTTTATCATATCCCCTCCCCCTTTTGCATCCTTTGCATGAAATAGGCATCATTTGCTCATAAAAATGTGATCTTTAGCATCCCTTGCTCATAAAAATATAATCTTTATGTTAAAGGTGCATCCTTTGCACCTAAAAGCCCCCATTTTACATCAAAAATGCATCTTTTGCACATAAAAATCATGTCTTTACCATAAAGGTGCATCCTTTGCATTTAAAACCCATCTTCATGCATCCTTTGCATCAAAGATCATCTTTTTATCATCAAATTAGCATTCCTTGCTTTCAAAAATGTAATCTTTGTGCATCCTTTGCATAGTAAATACTATTT
Source organism: Adenophora triphylla var. japonica (assembly GCA_022495995.1). Taxonomy (NCBI): domain Eukaryota; kingdom Viridiplantae; phylum Streptophyta; class Magnoliopsida; order Asterales; family Campanulaceae; genus Adenophora; species Adenophora triphylla. Next base: position 93,798 of record JAFEMH010003175.1, on the reverse strand, counting down.
TCCCCATAAAAGTGCATCCTTTGCATAAAAATCATGTCTTTATATAAAAATGCATCCTTTACAAATTAAATGCATCCTTTGCAACCCAAAAATGTCATCTTTTCACTAAAAATGTCATTTTTACATGCATTCCCCCATGTCCCCATTAGCAACCTTGGAACGGACCGGTGTAAAGATCCTATCTTTACATCGTTTCTTCCATTAAAGGTGCCACAATCTCTTTAGAAAGGGATAAACCTTGAACCTATATCTCCGATATCACTTAAGACGAGCGTGAAGCACATATATAAGCTCAATCGTCTTAAGGTGTAGGATTGATGGGCTAAGGTCACTCCTTTCCTAAAGAACCTCATTTTGGACTATAAAAGAGAGTCTTTCTCTCGATCACGCAAGTCCCGAGGTTATAAAAGCGATGATCACAAGTCCAAGATGAGGACGGGATCAAAATCCCGAATACATAAAATCCAAGAAATCCCGAGCGACAACCAATAAATGGTTTGTACGTCCGGAAGACAACTTGGGACATCCCCTCCCCTTTTATTCAAACACATGTGACGAGTGTCGAAACGTCAAAAGAAAATTTCCAACTCAAACTACCTACAATTGATTTGTAGATAGGGTAAGTAGGGTCGAACCACCGAGACACGAATTTAAAGTGTGTAAAATTATTGCTATGAAAAAGATTTTATAACGTGAAGAATTTGTTGATTTTTGAGATTAATGCTTTTGCAAAATTTAACTAAAATTGTTGTAAAAGATGTTTCAATAATAAGGCAAAAATTCTCGGAATTGGCTTCACAATTATGCTCAAGTTTCACTATTCATCAATCAAAGTATACTTGGGGTTTTGTTCTTACAAAAATATGATTGGGACACTTAGGCGGGTGATTTGCAATCAAGTGTTCCCAATTAATCTATTCCATTGGCCCGTTCATAGATTAATTAGGAACCCATTTAGAACTTAAGAACGATACAAGAAAAACCACAATTCTTATGAATCTTTTGGCGGGGATTCACTGAATTGTTACTATCAAGCCAAGTCTAATTTCAATTGTGAATTCGGTGGTTCACAATTGAAATTCTAAATTATTCAAGAACAAATATGTGATCAAGATAAATATTCTAAAATCTCGTTGAAAAGCTACTTGATAATCCCAAGTAATACAATGATAAAGATGAAAAATAAAACTCAAAACATAAATTGTTACCTCCAATTCCAAGAACTAAGAGTTTAGCTATCCATGAAAATAAAGAACACCAAGAAAAATCTTGAAGAAGAAAAACTATGAAAAGATGATGATAATAGTGATGATTATATGTCTCTAAAAAACTGAAAAAAACAATAAATATATAAAGTAGTAATTGTTTTCTCCTTAAAAAACCCCCACAGCTGCTGTAAATCCTTAGGTTATAAAAACCTGAACAGCCACAATTAATATCCTAAATTACTCCACATCCGCTCCAATCCGCCTTGAATCCGTTCGCCAATCACCTCGTGGGCGGTCGCCCACATCCCCCTTGCGCGGTCGCCCAAGAAGACAGAAAGATTTGGCTCAAAACAAATTTCTCCTGCGCGGCCGCCCATAATGCCCTTGAGCGACCGCCCACATCAACAGACATCTGAGGCCATTTTCTTCTCTTTTTCCTACGCACAACTTGGCCCTTCTGCTCACCATGGGCCGACCCACTCCTGTTCCATGTCCCTTTCAATTGCCGGCCATCTGCTTGCACTTAGCCCTTGTTTAGTACCACTTAGCATTCGATTCGTCCCAAAATTACACCATCGCCTTTTTGATCCTTGATTAATTCACGAAATGCTTCCAATTTCCTCAACTCTTCACTTGAACCACTGAAACTAAAAAAAACACTAAAACAACTATTAGAACACACAAAACTCAAGGATTAAGCAAATAATAAGTTCATAAAGTAGTCAATGGATGAGTGTAAAACTCACTCATCAAATACCCCCAAACTTAAACATTTGCTAGTCCTCGAGCAAACCCCAAAGTAAACTATAAACATTATAAAACTAACTCGACACAAAACTAAAAACAAACTACTCTACCAAATAATCAACTATGTCCCCACATTCTTATATGTTCCACAATTGCACAAATCACACATTACAATCAACCGCAGGATAATATCTTCCACTATGCAAGTATCAATATATTTTCCATTAATTGTAGTATCTTACTTAACCATTATAATCACACCATAAATCTCTTTATGCACTATCATCTCTCTCTTTACTCACAACCAAGATCCATGTTTATAAAACTAAGTACACCAACCATCTATTATTTTATTGACTTTATTTATCAAACAACAACACTTTTTAAACATAAAGCACGAATACTCCCATGAACCACTTACACCCCCCCCAAACTTGATTCTTTAAGCACATTTTAAAATCTTCTACCGTTCAAGTAGGGAACACTGTAGCAGCGAACTCCATGCCCCTAATACTAGGTAGAGATGCAACACTTTATACTCCTATTTGGCAAGGAAGCAACGTCGCAGCGAACGCCGTGCCCCGAGCTACTTTAGGAATATTTATTTAAAGGTTTTGAGAGTTAGCCACTTCGGTATCGAGCTTGGTACGGACCATCACGGCGGTAAAGCTCTTCCTCCATAACGCTACTGCATACCCAGAAATCTGGTTAAGCTAGAATAATCCCTAACCAATTAATCTACGCGTCTGGAGGTTTCACCGAGTATAAATTGAATTGCCATTGCTCTCATTCCCCTTTCAATTTTTTTTTCAAGACAGCAAGGGGGATCTAATTCCATTCACATCAAAGGAATACTCATCTTAAAACTTGCCTAATGTTGCTAATTGATAAACAAATTCATTAACTTTACAAATGATGGTGTACTATAAAATTTATAAAAAATGGATCAAAATTATCAACCAAGAGAATATTTTCAAGAGTAATTACAACTAAGAGATTTAGGACACAATCATAACTCTTAAGTAATGTACCACAATTAACCAAAAATATACCAACACTTGCATATACATATTATCACACCCCATTTATCCTTCTTAGCGGTCACAAAAAAAATCACATGCAATTATGGGGAACACCAAGAATGTTAATGACTATACAAGAAAGGACATAGCTAATTATCATTTTTTTTCTTTTATTTTTCTCTCTTTTTTTTTTACCTACAAAAGCAGTAAATCCTAACTAACATGGTGAATCAAGCAAACAGTCAAGTACCCCACACCCCCAAACTTAAAGCATGCATTGTCCCTAATGCAACAAAATAAAATAAGGGATAGGGATACCTCCAACCAAAAATCATCGCCAAAACTGGTCCCAAGGACCATACGAGCCACTCCCGCTCGATCCCGTGCTATGATGCTGCTGTTGTTGTTGTTGTTGATCTTGCTGCTCCTGCTCTTGCCAAGAGGTCCATCCCCTTAACTGTTGTGGATCACGATATAGAGGCGGCTGATATGGAATATGCTGAGGCGGTGGAGGGGGAGGAAGCCTGTCCCTAATCTCTTGAAACATCTCAGTCTGTGCGTCCTCCATACGCTGCCTCCACATACTCGCAGCGTAAAAATCCTCAGTAACCAGAGACTGCAGTTGCCTCTGACTCTCTTCCATTCCCGATAATCGTTGATCCATCATACCATACTGCCCACGCAGCTGCCCAATCTCATCTGACAATGCATCCACATGGCCTGCCACATAATACGCAACCTCTGTCGGAGTGAACTGCTGTTCCTCCATTTCCTCATCTACTTCTCTCTCTCTCCCTCCTCTCGAAGAACCTTCTCCTTGATGATGTTGGGCATGTCCCTTTATTGTGAGGGACCTCTTACTCACAGATGTCCCCGTTGATACTATATCCCTCGCAATACGTGGACGCGTAAAATTCACTCCTGCCCTCTCAATCAACCCCGAGATTAACAGCGGAAAATTGAAATTGCACCGCCCAATCGTCTTATACGTGTTCACAATTTCCATGGACATTACCAGTCCAATATTGAAACGTTGACCGATCAACACCACGTTCATCAACAGCGCTCTCCTCCAATGCACATCATTATAGTGGGAAGTGGGCATGACACGCTCACAAATAAATCGGTGAAGAGCCCGCATCCTCAAATCCAAATTCCGCGCCTTCATCACATTCCCATTCCTCAACAAAGCCAAATCAATATTCACGAAATTTGGAGCTAATCTATCAAGATTCGCTGCCACATCTCTTTCCATAATTCTAGCATTGGAGTAGTAATCACACGCATCATCCTCAAACCCAGGCGGCACCATCCCATAATAATTGTTAATGTCTTCCCCATTATACCATACATTCTTTCCTCTCACTTTTGAGCACTTCCTACCCTCCCCTTTCTCATATGCATTTGCATAAAACTCCTTAACTAACACTGACCAACCCTTATTAGCCGGTCGGCTCGCTAAGTTGCCCCAACCATACCTTTCAAAAATGTCATCTAGCCCAAGCTCCTCCGGCTTAAACTCATTTTCAATTGAGAAACCTTTATTTTCGTATTTATCAAAAAATACTTTGGCTTTACTTCCCACAAACTTGGTTTCATCAAATTCAACCTCCAGGACCGGGATATTCTTTTGCCTAGACATTTTAAATCAACCAACCACAACTACTTCCACACTAGGCACTAAAGAAAATTGAAATTGAAATCTTACTTGCCCGGAAAATTCGCCGGAGTTCCGCCGGAATCTCGCCGGAGATGTTGAAGATGAACGGAGAAGAAAGACCCCTTCTTTGCACAATGTTTCTCACAATAACCCTTTGGCTTTGAACTTCAAAATCAACCCTTTTAAAGCTTTTCCACCCTTTGCAATTTTCTTCAAAATTTCCTTCAAAAGCTTGCCCAACAATGGTGGAATGGGTTTCAATCTTGGCTTAAGGGGTTAAGTATGGTGAGGGAAGGAAATTTAGGGAGAAGAGATGAAATATTTGAGTGTTTAGGAGGAGAATTTTTAGAGAGATGAAGAGAGAGGGGCGGAGGTTTTTTTTTCTTAGAGAGAGAAGGAGGAGTAATTGAAATTTCTTAGGAGAGAGAGAAAAAATGAGGCTGCTAGGGCATAAATCTCACGCCTGAATTCCTATATGGGCGGTCGCTCACATTCAATTGGGCGGCCGCTCACATGTCCAGCAGATTGCAATGTTTGAAATTTTCAACATGGGCGGTCGCTTACATAAACCTGGGCGGCCACTCATATACACAACAGCTTCAACCATTTTACCACTCAGCTATGGGCGGTCGCTCAGAACATCTTGGGCGGCCGCTCACCTGCACAGAAGGTTCCACACCCTTTACAAATTAACCATGGGCGGTCGCCCAAGCCTCTTGGGCAGTCGCCCAACTCAGCAGCAGAATTTCTGATCGGCTCCCAATCTGCACATCACCATGAAAACAAACACCAAGCGTAATATCTATTGATACATTAAAACTGACCCATATTTTGACCGCACTTTCGCTGCCTACGTCCCCATTAATGTGGGCGGACTACCCAACAAAAATAGGCTCAGGTCACCGTAGTTCGACACGTTCACGAAATACAAGAAAAACACAATTTTTTTTTATATATATGAAAAACAAACAATGAAATGAAAAGCAAACAATGAAATGAAAACTCTACACCCCCAAACTTAATGATTACTTTGTCCTCAAAGTGATGAAAACAAAGGAAAAATTAACTTTAAGGGCACTACTAATTAACTACTTACCTTAGGTTGCCTCCCAAGTAGCGCTTTTGTTTAACGTCGTTAGCTCGACAGAATGACCTTCTCTCCGATTATGGATCCTTCAACTCGACCCATTCAACATCCCTTAATCCTGAAACTCCCTCAAAATATGGCTTCACTCGTTGTCCATTCACCTTGAACTTGTTCTTGGTAACCAAATTCATTAGCTCCACCGCTCCATGAGAAAACACATTCACAACCTCAAACGGACCATCCCACCGCGAACGTAACTTTCCCGGGAAAAGCTTCAACCTTGAATTGAACAGTAACACCTTGCTTCCCGGAATGAGTTCCTTGTGCAAAATTTTCCGGTCATGGTACATTTTGGTTCTCTCCTTGTACAACCGTGAATTCTCATAAGCTTCCAACCGATGTTCCTCAAGCTCATTTAAATGAAGTAACCTTTGTTCACTGGCTAGTTTCAAATCCATATTCAATTCCTTGATTGCCCAATATGCTTTGTGCTCTAACTCCACCGGCAAATGACAAGCTTTCCCAAAGACTAGCCGGTATGGACTCATTCCAATCGGAGTTTTGTAGGCGGTGCGGTACGCCCACAATGCATCATTCAACCGTAAGGCACAATCCTTTCTGTTAGGCTTCACCGTCTTCTCAAGAATGGCCTTGATTTGCTTATTACTCACTTCCACTTGCCCTGAAGTTTGGGGATGATACGCAGTTGCAACTTTGTGATTCACCCCATACTTTTTCATGAGTGCTCCAAAAATTTTGTTGCAAAAGTGAGAACCACCATCACTTATAATCGCCCTAGGAACGCCAAACCTACTAAAAATCACATCCTTGACAAACTTGACAACAACATTAGCATCGTTAGTCCGGGTAGGAATTGCTTCCACCCACTTTGACACATAATCCACCGATACTAAAATGTACTCAAAACCACATGAAACAACAAAAGGACCCATAAAATCTATGCCCCATACATCAAACAAATCCACAACCAAGTTACTCGTAAGAGGCATTTCATCACGCTTACCAATGTTACCGGTTCTTTGGCACCTGTCACAACTTTTACTGAAAATGTATGCATCTTTAAAAAGACTAGGCCAAAAGAAACCTGATTGCAACACTTTTTGAGCAGTTTTCTTACCACTAAAATGACCTCCACAATGCAATTCATGACAAAAAGAAAGAACATTTTGTTGCTCATTTTCATGAATGCATCTACGAATAACCATATCGGGACCATGTTTAAACAAATATGGGTCATCCCAATAATATAGCTTAACCATTGACAAAAATCTTTTCTTTTCTTGACTTGAAAAATCTGGATTTAGAACCCCCGTAGCCAAAAAATTTACAATGTCGGCATACCAAGGCTCACTATCCTTTACAACCATCAACTGCTCATCAGGAAAATTTTCATTCAAAGGAATTTCACTCACACACCCCTTTTCAAGTCTAGACAAGTGATCCGCCACAACATTTTCACAACCCTTTTTGTCTTTGATGGAAATATCAAATTCTTGTAAAAGCAACATCCATCTTAACAAACGGGGTTTGGCATCTTGTTTAGAAAGCAAATAACGCAATGCAGCATGGTCCGAATAAACAATCACCTTAGATCCTAGCAAGTAAGAACGAAATTTTTCCAAAGCAAATACCACAGCCAAGAATTCCTTCTCGGTCGTAGTATAATTCAATTGAGCATCATTTAACATTCTACTTGCATGTTGGATCACATGTGATTTTTTATCAATTTTCTGACCCAAAACTGCACCCACCGCAAAATCAGATGCATCACACATTATCTCAAACGGTTGAGTCCAATCCGGACCCACAAGAATAGGGGCTGAAGTCAATTTTTCCTTCAACAAATTAAAAGAATTGAGACATTCTTGATCAAAAACAAATTCCGTCTCTTTAGGAAGCAAGTTTGTTAACGGCTTACAAATTTTCGAAAAATCTTTTATAAAACGCCGATAAAAACCCGCATGACCAAGAAAGCTACGAATTCCTTTAACATTTGTTGGCGGAGGCAATTTAGATATTATCTCAATTTTTGCCTTGTCAACTTCAATCCCTTTTCTTGACACCACATGACCTAACACAATTCCATGCTTAACCATAAAATAACTCTTTTCCCAACTTAAAGTTAAATTGGCATCACAGCATCTTTTAAGAACCAAAGTCAAATTATTCAAGCATGCATCAAACGAATCACCATATAAAGAAAAATCATCCATAAACACCTCAACAAACCTGCCAATCATCTCAGAAAAGATCGACATCATGCACCTTTGGAATGTAGCAGGAGCGTTGCATAAGCCGAAGGGCATCCTTCGATATGCAAATGTTCTGAAAGGGCATGTGAACGTGGTCTTTTCCTGATCTCCTGGTGCAATGGGAATCTGATTATATCCTGAAAAACCATCTAAGAAACAGTAATATTCCTGCCCAGCCAGCCTTTCTAGAATTTGGTCAATAAATGGCAAAGGAAAGTGATCCTTTCTAGTCGCAGCATTAAGCTTTCGGTAATCGATAACCATGCGTTGACCAGTGACCATTCTAGTAGGCAAAAGCTCATTATCCTCATTCTTAACAACAGTAATTCCAGACCTCTTAGCAACAACATGAACAGGACTTACCCACTTACTATCAGAAATAGGATATATAATACCTGCATCCAACAGTTTCAGGACTTCCTTTCTTACCGCCTCAAGCATATGAGGATTCATCCTTCTTTGATTCTGCCAAACTGGCTTGGCATCCTCCTCCATATGGATTCTGTGCATGCACATGGTTGGACTAATTCCCTTTATGTCAGTAATACTCCAACCAAGTGCGGACTTATGTCGCTTCAACACATCCAACAAACTTCTTTCCTGCAATTCTGTTAAGTCCGAAGCAATAATAACAGGCAAAGAATCATTTATACCAAGAAAAGCATACTTCAAGCTAGATGGAAGTTGTTTAAGATCTAACTCGGGAGGAGAGACAATAGATGGTAAATGCTTAGGATTAAAATTACCTAAAGATTCCAAAGGAACCTTTTCAGTAATTTCCTCCATAACATCCATCTCAGCAAGAATGGCCCTCGCCTCATTTTTATCAAAAACACCTTCCATTACTAACTCATCCACAAACTCAGATACAAGAGAACTCTCAACATCAGGCTCAATTAACAAAGAATTTTCAGCAATATCACAAAAGAGGCATTCATTGACCTCATATGGCTTTTTCATGGAATCAAAGATGGAGAAGTTAACAATTTCATCCATGACAGTCAAGGACAAACTTCCATCTTTCACATTAATTACCGCATTTGCGGTAGCCATAAAAGGTCTCCCCAACAAAATAGGGACATCATTCACACCACTCGCCTCTCTCTCCATATCAAGAACCACAAAATCAACCGGGATAATCAATTTATCAACTTGAACTAAAACATATTCTACTATTCCCTTAGGATATTTGACCGAACGGTCAGCAAGTTGCAAGGTCATAGTAGTAGGTTTTAGTTCACCCAACCCAAGCTCAACAAACAAAGAGTAAGGCAACAAATTAATGCTAGCTCCTAAATCTAACATTGCCCTCACTTTCTTAGAGTCCCCCAAAGAAATCATCACATTAAAACTACCGGGGTCTTTAAGCTTAGGAGGCAAATCTTTTTCAAAAACAGCACTAACTTGGTCCGAAACCACAATTTTTTCATTTGGTGCATACTTTCTTTTATTTGTGCTCAATTCCTTGAAAAATTTAGCATATGAAGGAATGTTCTTAATCACATTGAGCAAAGGTAAATTTACATTCACCTTAGAAAGCATGTCATACAATTCTTTAAATTGTGTTTCGACCTTATTCTTGACCAATCTACCAGGGAAAGGGATAGGAGGCACATATGGCTTAAGGGGAGGAGTTGGAAGTTTCTCATCGAGAGTCATTTCAACTCGTTCCTCGGCCACAACTTCATTCTCATGCAATTTATTATCATCTAAAGGAGAAGGAGAAGAATGTACCTCCTGAAGAGTCTTACCACTCCTCAGGGTGACGGCCTTTGCTTGTTCCGGTTGACTTGGAAGTGTACCCGGATTGTGCTTTTTGAGTGCCTCGGCAATTTGACCAATCTGATTTTCAAGCTTTTTCATGGAAGCTTCTTGGTTCCCCATTCTTTGGTCCATGACCACTTATTCTGTTGCGAGGCCTGGATAAACTTCTGCAATGTTTCCTCCACACTTGGCCTTGCAGGCCCTTGTTGCTGTGGCTGTGGCTGTGGCATCTGTGGTTGATATTGTTACTGAAACTGACTTTGTCCTTGATTTCCACCCCATGAGAAATTGGGATGATTCCTCCAACCCGGATTGTAAGAGTTGGAAAAAGGATCATTTCGCACTCTTGGTTGGAAGGCATTCATTGCATTGGCTTGCTCAAGGAATTCCGGAAATTGATCTCGCAATGGGCACCCCATAATATCATGGGTATTCAAATTACAAATTACACAACTTGTGCCCGAACTTCCCTCTCCTTGACTTCGACCTTGATTTAGACCTTGGTTTTGAGCCGTCATCATCCCCATGAAGTTCTTCATTTGTGTAGTCAATACCAAAACTTGTTGTGCTAACACATCATTGGACTCGACTTCATAAACACCTTTTCTTCCTCCTCTCACACTTTTCTGCTGTGATTTCATGCCAAGTCTCTCATATAAGGCTTTTGTTTCATCCGCTGTTTTCTCACCCATAGCACCCCCTGCTGCATTATCCATTTGTGCTTGACCTTGTTGAGTCAACCCATCATAGAAAGCTTGATTTAAGAGAGCTAAAGGAAACCCGTGATGAGGACATTGGACCAACAACATCTTGAATCTATCCCAAGCTTCATGAAAAGCTTCACCTGGCTCTTGATTGAAAGACATTATCTTGGACCTCAAATCGGATGTCTTTTGATGAGAGTAGAACTTTGCCATGAACTTGTTGTAAACGTCCGTCCAAGTGTTTAGAGAGGCAGGAGCAAGTGCCATAAACCATGTCTTGGCAACATCCTTCAACGTATAAGCAAAGCACCTCATTCTCAATTGCTCCTCGGATAATTGCCCCAACGGAAAACCTTGCACTGTGCTATAGAAATCTCTCATAAAAGTTATTGGGTCCTCCGATGCCATCCCATGAAATGAAGGGAGCATGTTGAAATGAAGGTTCTTCAACTCATAGTTCCTTGCTGCTTGTGGGAGCACGATGCACGATGGTGATGGTTCAATTACCGGACGAGCAAAATCACCCATCATTTGTGGTTCCGCCATTTTAACTTCTTCTTCAGAATCGGTATTCCTCGATCGTTCGTAATAAACCGACTCACTTTCTGTATCACTTGGTTCCGGGTGCTTTCTCTTGTTGATGCGATGAATGTTGTGATCAATTGGTAACAAATCTGGTTGTAGTGACATACGACCAAACATTCAAATCTGCAACACCAAGTTAAAACAAAACAAAAAAATATATATACAAAATACTGTTCACAATAGCAACTAATTAAATCTACTTTAAATTAAACGAGTCCCCGGCAACGGCGCCAAATTTTGACGAGTGTTGAAACGTCAAAAGAAAATTTCCAACTCAAACTACCTACAATTGATTTGTAGATAGGGTAAGTAGGGTCGAACCACCGAGACACGAATTTAAAGTGTGTAAAATTATTGCTATGAAAAAGATTTTATAACGTGAAGAATTTGTTGATTTTTGAGATTAATGCTTTTGCAAAATTTAACTAAAATTGTTGTAAAAGATGTTTCAATAATAAGGCGAAAATTCCCGAAATTGGCTTCACAATTATGCTCAAGTTTCACTATTCATCAATCAAAGTATACTTGGGGTTTTGTTCTTACAAAAATATGATTGGGACACTTAGGCGGGTGATTTGCAATCAAGTGTTCCCAATTAATCTATTCCCTTGGCCCGTTCATAGATTAATTAGGAACCCATTTAGAACTTAATAACGATACAAGAAAAACCACAATTCTTATGAATCTTTTGGCGGGGATTCACTGAATTGTTACTATCAAGCCAAGTCTAATTTCAATTGTGAATTCGGCGGTTCACAATTGAAATTCTAAATTATTCAAGAACAAATATGTGATCAGCATAAATATTCTAAAATTTCATTGAAAAGCTACTTGATAATCCCAAGTAATACAATGATAAAGATGAAAAATAAAACTCAAAACATAAATTGTTACCTCCAATTCCAAGAACTAAGAGTTTAGCTATCCATGAAAATCAAGAACTCCAAGAAAATTTGAAGAAGAAAAACTATGGAAAAGATGATGATAACAGTGATGATTATATATCTCTAAAAAAAACTGAAAAACAATAATAATATAAAGTAGTAATTGTTCCCTCCTTAAAAATCCCCCCAGCTGCTGTAAATCCTTAGGTTATAAAAACCTGAACAACCACAATTAATAGGCCCAAATTACTCCACATCCGCTCCAATCCGCCTGGAATCCGTTCGCCAATCGCCTCGTGGGCGGTCGCCCACGTACCCCTTGCGCGGTCGCCCAAGAAGACAGAAAGATTTGGCTCAAAACAAATTTCTCCTGCGCGGCCGCCCATAATGCCCTTGAGCGACCGCCCACATCAACAGACATCTGAGGCCATTTTCTTCTCTTTTTCCTACGCACAACTTGGCCCTTCTGCTCACCATGGGCCGGCCCACTCCTGTTCCATGTCCCTTTCAATTGCCGGCCATCTGCTTGCACTTAGCCCTTGTTTAGTACCACTTAGCATTCGATTCATCCCAAAATTACACCATCGCCTTTTTGATCCTTGATTAATTCACGAAATGCTTCCAATTTCCTCAACTCTTCACTTGAACCACTGAAACTAAAAAAAACACTAAAACAACTATTAGAACACACAAAACTCAAGGATTAAGCAAATAATAAGTTCATAAAGTAGTCAATGGATGAGTGTAAAACTCACTCATCAACATGCACACAAGAAAGCACGCAAGCAAGCACGATAAACGGAATCTAGGGATTTGTGCATACTTTGAGCGGGTTAGACTCCCATCGCGGATTCCGTTTATCTTGCTTGCTTTCTTTGCCTTGCATTGCATCATTTGCATCTTGGGATTTGTGCATACTTTGAACAGGAAGCCTTCTCAAGGCTAAAAGGTGCCTAAAATATTCGGGAAACAACCTGAAATAGCAAAGGAGTGGAACTCGGAAAATTGATCCATGCGCCGTGACGGCTCAATCCTCCTTGGATTCTGACCGGGTGGCATCAGTGGCAATTCCACCAGGAAAAATTGAGATTAATCTGGCAGCCTTGGCAGCTTGGGGCTATGCAGCTTCCAAGATCGACTAGTGGCTCCTTAAAATTTACGTGCCTTATCTGTTGCATTTTCCCCCGTCCCAAAAATCATTCCTTTAAAACACATTTATGAAAATCTCTGTTTTAACTCAAAAAGGAACATTTTTAGGAGACCGCACACTACGCGCACCTTACATATCCTGTACACTTTGCACGCACGTCCCTTTAAACCAGGGTGGTTTCATACGGACAAACGATGCTTACGATGCTCCCGGGCGCGCACGGAATCACCCCAAATTCCCCATGGCAGCCAGTGTCGACCAATGCACAGTCCGTGTCACACGTTTCTGTAGACACCCCATTCTGAACTCATAATTACATGATTACACTACTCTTCATCTCTCTTTTGTGTTTTGATGAAAGCATATCAGTTTCGTCATGTTTCGTTAAGTTTCTAACTAACCTCGTTAGTTTTGGACCTAACTGACTAATGGAATAAACTGAAGAGGACAAAATAGTCATCAGACTAGATATCTCGCACGAGATATCATATCTCGCGCGAGATATCCCCTCGACAGGATGTGCAGAAATCACTCTCCTTCTCCGTTTCAAACTCTCTTTTGGATAAAACCTTATCAATTCGGTATCCAATCGTAACCGAGTTCTGGAACCTTCCTAGGGATTTTACCTCTCCACCTTCACCTCTCCAACCTCCTATAAATACTGGATGACTTTCAGTGTTTCGGAGGTCGACAATTCTGATCCTTGATCAAGAAAACACACAACACACACAATTTGTTGGTTTCTTTCCACGAAAGACTCCTTCAAATCACTCACAAACAACTCCTAAATTCGTCCTTCAACCACGTTGATTGACGAACATCGAAGCCCGAATCAAAGGACCAAGGCGAAGCTCCGTCCGCATCAAGATCCAAATCAAGGATCGAGGCGAAGCTCTGTCCGTATCAAGTTTCAACTCTAAACTTGAGTCGAAACTCTGTCCGCATCCCTCCTCAAAAAAAGGTAATCATCCTTTAAACTTTCGTTTCTCTTCTCAACCTCTCTATTGATTTTAGAGTAGTGTAATCCCATCAAAAGGATTAGCCTAGAGTCCCTTCAGTCAATGAAGGCGATCTCGAAGCATACAATCCGACATTCCTAATCAAGAAATTGATTAGGGTTTATTTGTTCTTCTTTAATTATATATATTTTAAAGATTGAAAACCTCTCTTTTCTTTAGCAAGACCGATCTCCGGATTGGGTGAAATGGATGCCTTCTAAACCTACCCATTTCATAACCTAAGCCCCGAACTCAAATCTCTTTCAAAATGGTTTTCCTATGTTTCCAATCAAATAATATAGGTGGCGACTCAAAAGATGAAAAGATTGAAATTTTCTCACAACGCTACAAAGGGCGACTACTGGGACTCGAAAATTAAGAGGCTTAAACTTGCGTCAAAATTAAAAGAGAGGTTTTTCAATCTATTTTGTAAAATTCGAATTTTTCTCGTTCTCAGATGGGAGATATCTCGCACGAGATATCATTATCTCGCGCGAGATAGGGCTTCCAGCCTGGTTGTTTTTTGGTTTCTCCTGTTTCTCGTAATCCAAGACGAGAGCCGAACATGCAAGGGGGATCCTGCAATTCATTATCCGCAGAGTTCCCGCATCTTAAGGCCTCCCTTAAGGTGTAGAACTCGGACCTTTATTTTCCTTAAATAATTGATTATTATTTATAAACTGCGTGCGATTGGGTTTTATTTAATTAAAGTCCGGTCCATTGGGAATTCGGGAGTTGTAAATTAAATTATTTATCTCTCTTTATCTCTCTTTATGTGGAACTACGACGGCCTGAGTCTTCCTAGATTGGGAGAAACGTAGGCAACCACTTGGTGCGGCCACTATCTGTTTTCTCTTTTAACTTTCAAAAAAAATAAAACTTTCTATTTTACTCTATCACCTAGATTGACTATCACACACGCGCACTCATTTATATCTGTCATTGCACTACATACCCGATTAACCCGGGACCCACACTAAGGACGGATGACGGTAACCACCTAGTCGCCGGTCTCTCCGAAGTTGGATCATCCCACTCCGCGTATTCAATCCACCTAGATTGTCATATCGCGGGGAGCCTAGCCTTCCAGCCCTGCATCGCCACATTTTCATATAGATTGTCTTTCTAGGAACACTCCGTGACCGGTCGGTTTTTGACTTGGTAATCTTTCTTGTCTTTGACCAAAATAAAGCTAATGTAAAATTGACTATCGAGAAAGGATTCGGAAAAATCCCTTCGGAAAAGAAAAAGTCCCTTCGGAAATGTCCCTTCGGAATGACCCTTTCGGAAGTCCCTTTAAAGAAAAAAAATCCTTCCGGTCAATTTTACGTGGCTTTACTTTTCAAAGAATGGTCAATTACCGAGTCCCTAGGTTTGGTTCGAATTACGTATACCTGCAACATTTACCTAGGATGTTAGATAGAAAACGGATCTTTGTCCGTCCGACCATGAATTTAGGAAATAAATTGAGGAAAAAAATTCATCTCTCCGAATGGTTATCTCGTGCGAGATGACCTTGTCTCGCGCGAGATATTATTTGCAGAATCTGCGTTTGTGATTGATAATCGATGTGCGCTCCTCCTTGAGTCGAAACTCCGTCTCTAATAAAAACAAAAACTTCAAAATCACTCGTGAGGTAATTTTAACCATCATCATTTTCTCCATCTAGGATCATTTGGGGCTAATATTCGAAAAAGACGTTTCGTTGGGATATCTCTAGTTCATCTCTAAGGTCGTCAAGCTCCCTTACCTCTCCAACGGTAACATTTCAATTTCCTTCCGACACGATGAATTCCGAAGCACTCAAGAAGGAAATCGAGGATCAAAGGATTCGATATGAAGAAATGCTACAAGCCCAAGCCGATGAAATGGAGGCCCGATTAGAACTTGAAAGGAGAATCCAAGCCGGGGAAATGAAAGCCATGGTTGACGAACTCCAAGCCATGAAACTACAATTGGCCGAATTAAGCTCAAAGAAGAAAGAGAATGAGTCCTCTTCCGATGACGAAGTATCATACACTAAGAAAGCTAAAAGGCACCGCAAGCACAAGAAAAAGGTGTATGAGTCTAGCTCATCATCTTCCTCCTCCGACAATGAGAGTTATGCTTCCAAGAAAGAAAGAAAGAGGGAAAGCAAGGACGAACCCCTCACCATGGCAATGCTAGAAAAGAAACTTGCATCCCTCGATGTGAGCAAGGGAGCCTCGCTCTCTATCGACTATGACACCCTTCGTCAATCCATGTCAAAGCTTCCTAGAAAGTACAAGACACCCGACATTGCAAAATTCAATGGTTCTACTTGCCCTAAAGCTCATTTGGAAACCTACTCTTGGGCCATGCTACCTATGGGTGTCGATGACAACTTGCTAGTTCAATGCTTCCCTCAAACCCTTGATGGTGCCGCTAGAGATTGGTACATGACTCTTCCACTCTCCACAAGGCTTGATTGGCCACTCGCCAGTCGTGCCTTCCAAGAACAATTTGAGGACAACACTACCTACCGCACTACTAGGAGAGACCTTGAGCAAACCAAGCAACTTCAAAATGAATCATTCGCAGACTTTGTCAAAAGATGGAGGACCAAACTGACTGAAATCGTTGATAGGCCAAGCCTAGACGAACAAATTCATATCCTACTTCAATGCCTCCGCGAAGAGTACCAAGAGAAGCTTGCCGGCAATTACTTCCCTAGTTTCGTCGAACTCCATAAATCGGGCCTTAGAATCGATGAATTGATCCTTCTTAGAAAGAATTCAGAAAAGGAGAATTGTCCAACAAAGGGGAGCACCGGTCGTACCTATCATGATTTTGGTGGGGCTACTCTTAAGGAGATGTTCGATGATCTAGTAGGCCAAGGAAAACTGAAGCCAATGGAAGACTATCATCCTAAGAAAATGAGGGAAGATTGGGACCACGACAAATTTTGCGAGTACCATCAGTTTAGTGGTCATGACACCAACAATTGCTACAATTTGAGGGATGCCATCCAAGACTTGTATGAAGCCGGCAAGATCAACTGAGCATCACCACCTTGGGGCTCCGATTGTCCTCTCCCTTTTTCATTTGAAAAAAAAAAAGAAAAGAAAAAAAAAAACATAGATTAGGTAAATTTCCTAGTATGTTCTCGAAGAGTCGTTCTGTCATTCTAGTCCATCTCTATCCTTTCTAGTTTGTGTCAAGTGAACTATCGAGTCTGTTTCGAATTTCCTTATCAATAAAAGTTATCTCTTTATCCTAAACACTTTCCCAAAAGTTGTTTTTCTTTATGAGTATCATTTGATCTATGTTGAATAGTGGACCCTCATTCCTTAAATCATCACGAAAAATAGAAACTTCTAAACAAGTTTGAAATGAAAACTATCCTTAGAAGGCTTAAGGCTAAACATTACTCATGTTGAAAGTCGAAGATCAACAAACGAAGGAAGCCAAAGGCGCTGCTATCAACATTCATCCCAAGAAGAGTGGGGCTACTCAATTCAAGGCTTTGAGAGTACAAAAATAAAAAGCTCGCTAGGTCGAAACTCCTCAAATCGTCCTAGGCAAAAATAGAGCATCAAAAAAAAAAAAGAGAGAGAGAAAAAGAAAAACTCTCAAGCCTTCATCGCCCCACAACAAATATGAAATTTCAACAAAGGCAAGAAGGACTCTCCTACAAAGAAGAAGAGTCAAGTGATACCAACGAAGAAAAGAGGATCCCTCAACATCCTCTTACAATGAAGCCCGAATGGCAACGCAAATGAAGAAGACTTTCAACATCAATCCATAAAGAGAAATGTTTAGCCTTAATTCATACTAATGATTGGCTTTCTTTTCAAACTCGCTAAGAAATTTCTAGATGATACAAGGTCCATTAAAAGAAGAACAACTTTTCTAGACCTTTGAGCCATGTAGCGTTCTTTGTTGAGTCTAGGGGCTTCCTCTTAGCCATTCTCATACACACTCTTGAAATCCAAGCATCAAAACTGGGGCTTCCTAACCTTTCTCCCCCAATCAATCTCTACTCAAATCTCAAGAGTAATCAAATCTGCATTAGGGGCTTTCCTCTTCGCCTCTCACTATCATCATTAGAGAATACACTCCCTCATAAAAGAGTCAATGCTTGGATTACCTTCCAAAAAAAAAAAAAAATAGAGTCCGTCTCTCCTCAAATAAATTGAGATCTCATCTCTCTCTCTCCTCAATGAGATTCTTCCAACTGAGTCCTCTTCGAGTAAACATACTTTTCAAAAAAAAAAAAAAATGGCTCGCTAGGTTGAAAAACTCGTAAAGAGCGGCCTAGGCAAAAGTTAGAGCACAAAAACAAGAGACGCAAAAGAGATGCTCGCTAGATTGAAAACCCGAAAGGGCGGTCTAGGCAAAAACCAGGGTGCGTCACTAAGAAAGAAAAAAAATTCAAAGGGAAAAAGGAGGGGATCCTTCTTCAATTCACGCAGCCTCACAAGCCTGTTCGCGAGGTCATCTACATCATACAAGAAGTCTTGGGGCTTAGTGTCGAGAGAAGCCTTGGAAAATACATGCTTTGGATTAGGCATCATAAGTTCTACATAGGAAAAGCCATTGGAGTGGTTTAGACCTTGTTCAGTCAATGATCATCACATGAGAAACATGGGGCTTGACAATGAAAAGTCCTGCGACAACGAAAAATCCTTGAAGTATCCTTAGCGTTGAACTTGGGTTATCACAGCGGAACTTGGGTTATCTCAACGGAATCCTATTAGACGATTGTCTCATTCGATCTTTAGATGGACCTCACGAGTTGGTCTTCAAAATAAAAATCTAAATCACAAACAATTTTCAATTCTCACATAACAAAACTCATTCTCCCCGCTGATTCTTGGAGTCGAGTGCACATTGATCGTCTTGAACAAACAAATGCTTAAGTGAATATATGTTGTTATGCAAATGCTTTCACTAACCCTCTTGCAGGAATTAAAGTGCATAAAAGCACGTCAAGTGCCTACTTCAAGAATTAGCTCAAACATGTTGAATGTTTGGATTTCGCTTACCATCTATCAATGCATCCAACTAAGTGCGTCGAGCATCTCTTAAAGCGTCAAGCAACCATGGCGTCAAGCAACCATCGCGTCAAGCAACCATGGCGTCAAGAAACCATGGCGTCAAGCAACCATGGCGTCAAGAAACCATCGCGTCAAGCAACCATTGCGTCAAGCAACCATCGCGTCAAGCATCCATCACGTCAAGTGCCATGTGTCAAACATATTCCAACAAAAAGCCCGATTCAACGCCCAGACAGGTGGATCGTCAACAATTAGGTGTGTCAAACATCTACAAGTAGTATGTCGAGTACTACTCAACAAAAGCTCGATTCAATCGTGTGAATCGCTGATCGTCACCAAGTTAGGCGTGTCAAGCATCTACAAGTAGTAGGTCAAGTACTACGCAACAAAAGCTCGGTCTTGAAGCGCCAGGATCGTCACCAAGTAGGTGTGTCAAGCATCTACAAGTAGTATGTCGAGTACTACTCAACAAAAAGCTCGGTCTTGAATTGCCAGGATCGTCACCTCACCGAGAGCCCGGTCTTGAATCGCCAGGATCGTCACCTCACTTCCACAAAACAGGTATATTCGTAATTGGGTCATGATTTGATTCCTCGCATGGATTTGCCTTTTCAAAAATAAAATCTCCTCGATTTTCAAAAAATGATTTTCAAAATACCTAAAGCAACCTTTTCGTGTTTTGGAGTCGAACTACGTTTGGTCCGATTCTCCGATAGAGATACGTAGGCACCGTGCGGCACGACCATCCCAAAGTGTTCGAATGATGTCTTTTCTATCGACGACACTTCTTCTTTCATAAGACTCCGTCGCCGAGGGGCTCAGTAGACACCCCATTCTGAACTCATAATTACATGATTACACTACTCTTCATCTCTTTTGTGTTTTGATGAAAGCATATCAGTTTCGTTAGGTTTCGTTAAGTTTCTAACTAACCTCGTTAGTTTTAGACCTAACTAACTAACGGAATAACTGAAGAGGACAAAATAGTCATCAGTACTAGATATCTCGCACGAGATATCATATCTCGCGCGAGATATCCCTCGACAAGGATGTGCGTAAATCACTCTCCTTCTCCGTTTCAAACTCTCTTTTTGGATAAAACCTTATCAATTCGGGTATCCAATCGAACCGAGTTCGGAACCTTCCTAGGGGATTTTACCTCTCCACCTTCACCTCTCCAACCTCCTATAAATACCGGATGACTTTCAAGTGTTTCGGAGGTCGACAATTCTGATCCTTGATCAAGAAAACACACAACACACACAATTTGTTGGTTTCTTTCCACGAAAGACTCCTTCAAATCACTCACAAACAACTCCTAAATTCGTCCTTCAACCACGTTGATTTACGAACATCGAAGCCCGAATCAAAGGACCAAGGCGAAGCTCCGTCCGCATCAAGATCCAAATCAAGGATCGAGGCGAAGCTCTGTCCGTATCAAGTTTCAACTCTAAACTTGAGTCGAAACTCTGTCCGCATCCCTCCTCAAAAAAAGGTAATCATCCTTTAAACTTCCGTTTCTCTTCTCAACCTCTCTATTGATTTTAGAGTAGTGTAATCCCATCAAAAGGATTAGCCTAGAGTCCCTTCAGTCAATGAAGGCGATCTCGAAGCATACAATCCGACATTCCTAATCAAGAAATTGATTAGGGTTTACTTGTTTTATTAATTAAATATATTAAAAAGATTGAAAACCTCTCTTTTCTTTAGCAAGACCGATCTCCGGATTGGATGAAATGGATGCCTTCTAAACCTACCCATTTCATAACCTAAGCCCCGAACCCAAATCTCTTTCAAAATGGTTTTCCTATGTTTCCAATCAAATAATATAGGTGGCGACTCAAAAAGATGAAAAGATTGAAATTTTCTCACAACGCTACAGTTTCAAAAAATCGTGACTTTTGGTTGGTTTTTGGTCTAGTTCGTGTCATATAGCCCAGTTGCATATCCCCGTAAAGGTCAAGCCTTAGTTCATAACGGAAGTCAAGATCTTTTGCTCAAGCGAAACTCTGCCGAAATTCCGACAAGGAAAAAAATTGGTAGAATCTTGACTCCGACATTGACTTTGACCTTGACCCGCACGGAATGCGTAAGAGTCGAGACCGAGTCCTTGCCGAAAATCCAAAAGAACTTTCGCTCAAGCGAAGCTCTGCCAAAATTCCGACAAGGAAAAATTGGCAAGATCTTGACCCGGCATTGACTTCGATTTTGACTCACGCACGGCGTATGCAACGAAGTTCAATGTGACACTGTGTCATCCGGCTTCTACCGCCCGACCCATGCCTATTATCTTCTCGGACATTACCGAAAAGTCAAAACGTCAATTGCGCAAGCGAAATTCTGTCGAATTTCTGTTAAGGCTGAAAGACGAGACTTTCCCGGTATTGCCTTGACTATAATTCGCATCGCTCGTGCGTTAAAAGTTCCTATGACCCGCTAGACCCATTAGGAGCGTTCTTCTCTCTCGGTCGGTGGGATCCGCGTGCCCTATAGGACCCTCGCCCGGGGCTGTCCACCCTGGGAGGTCGAAATACAGGTGGAATACGAGGGGCTTATAGACGTAGTGACGGAACCCACTGATCCAGGTGTTGGATTTTATGGGTCCATGCGCAGCGGAATTAAGCATAAAATTAACACAAAACCCAAGCCCTAAGATCCGTTCTATACGATTAAATTGAATTGCTATGAGATAGAATTTACCAACCTAAATTGCTTTCCGGTCTTGAGCTATCGAACGGATAATTATGTGATTCGTAATCACAAACTTTTGATCTTCAAATCTTCGAATCTTCAACTCCTTTGGATCTTCATATTTGAACTCTAGGTCTTTGATTTGTTTGAACAAAACTAAGACCCTCTTTTGGTAATCCACACAAATATGAATGTCGAGAACAATTCTCGGGTTGGGAATTGCTAGATTCCTAAAACTTATGGAAGAATATTGAGAGTATTTTGTTATGATTTTCCCTTGAAAATTTCGGCCAGACCTTAGGGTTGACAGACCTCACATATTTATACTACTTTAGTGTAAATATGTTTCCTAATCGAATTAGGAGAACAGGCCGTCAAAAACGCTGTACGTGGCTAGTTATGTCGCGTGACATAAGTAGCCGCTGGCTAGTTATGTCGCGTGACATAAGTTGCCAAATACGTAAAACTCTCAATCATTCTTCCCTTGGTTCAACCAACTCATTCTATTTGTGTGTGACCCAATAGGATTGTATTATGTTGGCAATGAGTCCGATCATATCGACCCTCATAAGACATAAGCGGACTCTAGCAAGCCATTATGTCTACCCAAATAACACAACGTAAGAGTTCACGTTTCCAATGGTACACTTCCATTTTTCCCTTTGTCTCACGATGTTATATTGAACACAAGTCATGGTCCACGCCAACTTGTATTTGTTCAATGCTTTCTCGATCTTGAGTATAATGATAGTCCAATCATATTGGGGTGTGGCCACACGCTTTCATCATTATCACTCATCGAGGGGCCCAAGCAAAACATCTCTCTTCGAGGGACAAATTCCATCTTGGCTTATCATCCTTCCCATCATGAATCCGATCATGCCAAAGATAGCCTTTATGGATATCGTGTTAAGATATCGTTTGACTAAAATCAAACATGACTTTTCATCATATGTAAGGTCATGATAATCTCAGGTCTAGGGACTAAATGAAGTAACCTTATGAGATTTACTTATGACACTTGACCATGTCATAAATCTCATGCGGGTCATGTCCAGTCACTTGTTCTCTAACAAGTACTCATAATTTCAATGTGCATCTCTATGCATATAATCATCATATGATTATCCATTGACAATTATACTAATTATTCTCTTAATAATCAGGGACGGAGATTATTACAATAAATATGCAAACTATATAATAATCAAATAATAAACATAAACGATAAAGATGATACATAACGTTTTTCAGTTAAACATAACTAAAGCCTAGGGCATTACACCAACAGTCTCCCACTTGCACTAGGCTCCATTTATGTATCGAATACTCATGGATCTAACATGCCCATCATGCTTCTGCCTATGCGAGGGTCTTTGTAAGTGAATCCCTTATGTCATCATCGGTTGATATTTTGTATATTTTAACGTCTTCTCATTCTTCATGAATTTCTCGAAGAACGTCTAAGTGAGTGTTTGGATCGCTGTTGTGACCTTGATTCCATTGTTTGCACAAGTGGCACCACTATTTGTCATAACAAAAGTTTCACCGATTAGTGATACTTGGAACATTTCCAAAACACCAATGAACTTTTGATCCAAACTGCCTCTTTTAGCCTCATCATATGTTGCTAAAATTCGGCCTTAGTAGTAGAATAGGCTACAATTTTTGCTTGGAACTCTTCCAACAAAATTGCATCTCTAATAAGCATAAACACAAATTCTAATTGCGATTTTAACTTTGTTAGTTTGGAAGCTAGCACCTATGTAACCCTTACAACAAGATTAACTTCCAATCTTTCAAATACCAAGAACATATCCTTAGTTCTTCTTAAGTACTTAAGGATCATCTTGACTCCCATCCAATGGTTTATATCAGGATCAGATTGGTATCGACTCATCATGCTTTAGAGCATATGAGACGTCGGGTCTAGTACAAATCATGGCATACATGACAGATCCAAATGCCGAAGCATATGGAACTTCATTCATTTTCCTTTTGCTCATCAGTTGTCATAAGACAATGAGTATTGCTAAGAGAAGTACCATGATCCATTGACAAGCTACTCTTCTTAGACTTTTCTAAGAATCTTGTCAATGTGAACACTTTGACTCAAACCAATTTATCCTTCTAGATCCATCTTTATAGATCTTGATGCCAAGGATGTAAGCGGCTTCACCCATATCTTTCATTGAGAAACCTTTCCTTGATCAAGACTTAACAGTCTTAAGTGTCGGAACTTGTTTTTCCAATGAGTAAGATATCATTGTAATAAACAATAGAAATAATACCATGCTCCCACTGAATTTCATGCATACACAAGGTTCATCTTCGTACTTGATAAAGTCAAACTCTTTGACCAATTCATCAAAACGAAGATTCCAATTCCTTTAAGCTTGCTTCAATCCATCTCATGGATCTTTGCAACATGCATACTTTATTAGAGTTTCTTGGATCGACAAACTATTCGGGTTGTGTACTCTACACATCCTTAATAATCTTTCCATTTAAAGAAAGTCGTTTGACATCCATTTGTCATATCACATAGTCACAATATGCGATAATGGCAATTGAAATTCTAACAGACTTCGACATTGTAACTGGCGAAAAAGGTTTCAACATAGTCAATACTATGAATTAATCTAAATCCCTTTGCTACAATCCTTAGTCATGAAAGTATACACCTTCACATCCATGTCGGTCTTTGAAGACCTACTTGCACCCTTTAGTTTTTACACTTTTAGGTAGCCCAATCAAGTTCCAAACTTGATTGTTAAACATGGATTTTAATTTGGATTCCATGGTTCCTAACCATTTATCCAAATTAGGAGAGGACATCGCTTCTTGATAGCAAGTAGGATCGTCATTCTCAATGACTTCCACTTCATCACTTTCCGCAACGAGAAATCACTATTTCTTGAGTTCGGATCGTAACCTATCCAATCTACGATGGACTTGTGCATCTTGAACCGATTTCACAACTCCTTTGTGAACTTGGTTCTGTCTCTACTCTTGGTTCCATATTATTTTCGGGTTCTTGAACTTCTTCCAAGATTAATTTTACTCCCACTAGATTCTTTATTGAGAAACTATTTCTCAAGAAACGAATCGTATAGAGCAACAAACATTTTGTTCTCTTTGCGGTTGTAAGATTAATTTCCGAAAATAACCTTTGTCAAATTTGGTGCTAACTTATAAGAGACAAGTCTCTTTACATAAGATTCGCAACCCCAAATCTTCATGAAAGACAAACTAAGTTTTCTTCCATGCCACATCTCATGTGAGGCCTTAGGAACCGATTTAGTAATGACTCAATTCAGTGTAATCGCATCATTTCTAATGCATATCCTCAAAAGGAATTAGGAAAGTCAACTTGACACATCATCGAATGAATCATGTCAAACAAGGTTCAATTCCTCCTATCACACCATACAATGTGGTGTTCCGGGTGGATTCAACTCTGAAACGATTTCATAGTTTAGATGATTGTCAAATTCTTGGCTCAAATAATTACCACCTCGATCTAATTGAAGTACTTAATAGTTTTGCCAAGTTGTTTTGCACTTCATCTTGAAATGTTCGAAACATCTCAAACGATTCACCTTTGGACTTCATCAGATAGACATAGTCATATCTAGATAAGTCATTGGTAAATGTGATGAAATACCAAAATCCTCCCCTAGCAATGCTGCTTAATAGTCCATATACATCTCATGTATAATGACCAATAAGTCACTAGCCCTCCCACTACTCTTAGTGTAGGGTGGTCTGGTCGATAATCCCAATAAATAAGATCCACATTCCTCAAATGATTTATGGTCATATGAGTCTAAAAGTCCATGTTAATGAAGTTTAGATATATGTCTCTTATTTATTTGACCAAGCCGGCAATGCCATATGAACGCTTTGTTCATATTGTTCGGTTTAGATTTCCCATTTATATCATATATATCTTCAATATTATTTTGTTTCTCATCATCAAGGATATGAAGACCATTTAATGACATATGCATTACAATAAGGCATATTATTAAATAAATATAAAACTTCTTATTGAAAATAAGAAAATTATATCCTTCATCATCCATTTAAGAAACAGAAATAATACTCCTACTCAAATCCGGAACGTAGTCATACTTGTTCAAAACAAGTACTACTTCACAAGGCAAAGTGACTTCATAAGTCCCTTATGGCTAATGTTGCAACTCTTGCTCCATTCCCATGCTTAGGTTTAATTTACCTTATTTGAGTAGCTTTCTATTCTTTGTTCCTTGCACATTTAAACAAATGTGGGATCCAATCCTGTATCATATACCCAAGAACAAGAAGTCGAAAGGAAAATATCTATCATATAGATACTTGAAGTAGTAGCAATCATATTGCCCTTCTTCACCTTTTAGGCCTTCCTAATAAGCCTTGCAACTTTGCTTCCAATGACAATCTTATTGCAATGATAGCAAAATGCATCCTTTTGAGACACTTTGAGTTTAGCCTCTTCGGCTATGACAACATTTGTCCTAGGTTTAGCAACTTTTGCTTTACCTTCTTTTCCTTCCTTTATGAACCCTTTTATTGTGTCAACCATTAACACAATTTGCGGATTGCTCCTTCTTTCATCATATGAATTAAGAGCTTTCACCACGACATATATCTTTTGCCTAGTTCGCATTTGGAACATTTCCTTTGTGCGGTGTGCTAGAACAAAAGGCAGTTTCCATGTGTTCAAGGTTCTTCACAAGAGCCTTTAAACATGATGGCAATTACAAGACAAGCAATATTGTCAGAATCATCACTATGTTTCTAATGTTGCTTCCTTATTTGCCCTTTGCAACATTTGCAATGGGTTCAAAAGAGGAACGGATTCGTCCAAGAACGTACACATTATGTATTGTTCCTTTCGAACTTTTGTCCTTCATAAGGACGAATCGCAATTATCATTATGTAATGCTACTTCTACAACAAAATATACAAATTATATGAACACATATCAATATCAACACATTTATCATTTAAGAGCAAATAATGTATTTTATAAATACTCCCACTAAATCATACACCTTCTAATGCTAATAAGCATAATATGCATTTAATGGGCTAAGATCCAACTTTAATTTAATCTCAAGTACGCTATGGCGCACCGCTCAAGATTAAACTAATTAGGTAGAAAACATCAATCATATCGTATATGACTCTTAGGGCTAAGATCCAACTTTAATTTAATCTCAAGTACGCTATGGCGCACCGCTCAAGATTAAACTAATTAGGTAGAAAACATCAATCATATCGTATATGACTCTTATGAGATTTATTTAAGACATCATATGTCTAAGCATATTTTAATCTCATCTTATGCCTTGGGTCCAAAACCATTTTGATAACCCAATTAAGTTCATCCACTTTAAACGTATAGGAACCACCATTTCCTCATCTTGCTCGCAAACGGAATAGAATCAAAGCACCTTGCTATGGCAAGCCCACCCAAAACTATCCGAGTGGTCTCAAGTGTTTAAATCATGGATTGGCATAAAGAACTTAAAAGTTAAATGAAGGTTCTTTAAGGTAGATTATAAGCATATTAGCAAAGATAGTCATAATCATGCACCGTAAGTTCCCGTGAAGATAGGTGAGCCACAAGGACTACTTAAGTACCAACTCTTCCTTAGACGGAACTCTCCTAGTCATGCACAATTAGAAATCAACTCGATTTGGCAACATAATCACTACCTTTTATAAACAATTAGTTTCCTTTTAAAATTTCGCGTAATTATGACTTGTTTCCATAAACAATCATAAAATCCAAAATTTACAATGTCTAAATCTAAACATATTAGGAAACTATAAATCAATGTTTCAACTAAACATCTAATAAAATTCTTAACACTTAAGAACAATTAATTCATGCATCGCAACAATTAATAAAACACATTTGAATTAATTAAGCATGCATCATAAACAATGAATTAATCTAGCATAGCCCTATAAATTTTATTTCCGTAAATTTATAGCATCCAGATTAAGACATAAAACATCTCGATTGCAAACACAATCATAGATTAGCGTAAAAATTAAACAAACCGATTCTCGCCGTATTTGGCTTATTATGTCGCGTGACATAACTAGCCAGTGGCTAGTTATGTCGCGTGAAATAACCGGCCGTATTACCGTATTTCCTTGTGGCCTACTATGTCGCACGACATAGGTAGCCAGTCAAGGATTTCCAGATTTCAATCAATTCAGATTACATGCAATTAAATCATATAAAACAACCCTTTTACAGATTTAATTCAACATAATTCGAAAACGATTTTCACATTGTTTCACATAAACAATCAAAATTCTATCGCATACAAAAACATGCAACGAACATATAAACAATTTATATAATCATTCTAGCATGTTAATTCAAACTTAACCATACGAACGGGGCTCGATACCACCGTTGGGTTTTATGGGTCCATGCGCAATGGAATTAAGCATAAAATTAACACAAAACCCAAGCCCTAAGATCCGTTCTATACGATTAAATTGAATTGCTATGAGATAGAATTTACCAACCTAAATTGCTTTCCGGTCTTGAGCTATCGAACGGATAATTATGTGATTCGTAATCATAAACTTTTGATCTTCAAATCTTCGAATCTTCAATTCCTTTGGATCTTCAGATTTGAACTCTAGGTCTTTGATTTGTTTGAACAAAACTAAGACCCTCTTTTGGTAATCCACACAAATATGAATGTCGAGAACAATTCTCGGGTTGGGAATTGCTAGATTCCTAAAACTTATGGAAGAATATTGAGAGTATTTTGTTATGATTTTCCCTTGAAAATTTCGGCCAGGCCTTAGGGTTGACGGACCTCACATATTTATACTACTTTAGTGTAAATATGTTTCCTAATCGAATTAGGAGAACAGTCATCAAAAACGCTGTCGTGGCTAGTTATGTCGCGTGACATAAGTAGCCGGTGGCTAGTTATGTCGCGTGACATAAGTTGCCAAATACGTAAACTCTCAATCATTCTTCCCTTGGTTTAACCAACTCATTCTATTTGTGTGTGACCCAATAGGATTGTATTATGTTGGCAATGAGTCCGATCATATCGACCCTCATAAGACATAAGCGGACTCTAGCAAGCCATTATGTCTACCCAAATAACACAACGTAAGAGTTCACGTTTCCAATGGTACACTTCCATTTTTCCCTTTGTCTCACGATGTTATATTGAACACAAGTCATGGTCCACGTCAACTTGTATTTGTTCAATGCTTTCTCGATCTTGAGTATAATGATAGTCCAATCATATTGGGGTGTGGCCACACGCTTTCATCATTATCACTCATCGAGGGGCCCAAGCAAAACATCTCTCTTTCGAGGGACAAATTCCATCTTGGCTTATCATCCTTCCCATCATGAATCCGATCATGCCAAAGATAGCCTTTATGGATATCGTGTTAAGATATCGTTTGACTAAAATCAAACATGACTTTTCATCATATGTAAGGTCATGATAATCTCAGGTCTAGGGACTAAATGAAGTAACCTTATGAGATTTACTTATGACACTTGACCATGTCATAAATCTCATGCGGGTCATGTCCAGTCACTTGTTCTCTAACAAGTACTCATAATTTCAATGTGCATCTCTATGCATATAATCATCATATGATTATCCATTGACAATTATACTAATTATTCTCTTAATAATCAGGGACGGAGATTATTACAATAAATATGCAAACTATATAATAATCAAATAATAAACATAAACGATAAAGATGATACATAACGTTTTTCAGTTAAACATAACTAAAGCCTAGGGCATTACACCAACACCAGGATCTAGAGTAGTTGCGAAAAAGAAGGGCAGAACCCCTTTTCCAACCAAATAGAAATTAATAAAAGACACTGTTTTAAGTAAACTGGAAGATTCTTAAATTGCATATTGCTTGAGCCTTCAGCCTAAACACCTACCCCGAGTCTAAACCTTTCCTATCCCTTTCCCGCAGCGAGAAAGAAGTGGGTGAGAACACCGGGTCAGCGACTTGTTAGCGCGGGAATTCTCGGACAGTTCGCCAGAATCCTCAGTTTTGTCAGTCCAGAGAGTCAGAATGGCCGATTTGACAGAGAACAGTACTGGTTTGGGTAACCAGATGACTAGGGAAGAAGAGCTATCCTTAGCCTTGGAAAACAGTCGTAAGGCCCATGAGGAACAGCAGACCATGCTCATTGATGCGCTCCGCCGTCATGGGGTCCAGATAGTGGTAGAGCCCAACGGTTCCCTGGTTATGGTAGAAGATGAAACTCCAGAAGTAACCATCTCAGCTCCCCTAGCCTATAACCAATGCCCTCCTCCATCCACATATGATCCATTGCCAAAGACTGTCCCTTTTCAGTCCTTCCCAATGTCTCAAGCCATCAGGGTCCCGACACCCTCTCCTCCTCAGATAAGACCCAGCTTTGTTCCCTACCAACAGAGAACAAACGCTACAGCTATCCCCGTAACGCAGCCTCTGCACTACCCCATGGGATTCGCTCCCTCTCCCCAGTATGGGCCGTCCCAGACAATTTCTAGGCCTCAGAATCAATCAAGTGACCTTTTCAATCTATGCCCTTCCACAGCAGATCTTCCACCCCCAACCTTGCCAACAGGATCCCACGAGGCTCCTTTTTCCTACTTCTGCAACTACGAGCCTAATTCCTATGCCTCTGGCCAGCCTCATGGAAACACAGGACCAGGCCAAGTTTACACTTACTTCCCTTCCAAAGATCCCCAAGCCATGGTACCAGCTACCACTGTGTCACCCACTGTCCTGCCACTCAAATCTGATAAGCCTGCTTCAGAATCAAACAATCCTAAACCATCACCTGACCCCAACATGACTTGGTTGATGGAACAAGTTAAGTCCATGCAAGAGAAGTTTGGAGAACTGAGCACCAAAAAGGCAGCATACCAGATCACTGATCCCAGCAAAATTGTCCCTCTTCCTCCAAAATTCCGGATGCCTGAGATTGAAAAGTTCAATGGCACCGATTGTCCCCGGACTCACATTGAAAGCTACCTTCTTTCCATGAGAGCCAAGGATTGTACACATTAGCAAATGGCCGACCATTTTCAGCTGTCATTAAAGGGTTCAGCTCTTAGATGGTTCCTGCATGTAAAACCAGAGGCCCGAGCCACCTGTGACCATATTAAGGAAGCATTCCTGGAGAAGTATAAGGCCAACTTGAATTGGGAAACCAGCAGGAATGACCTACAAGGCACTTTACAACGCCCAGATGAGCCAGTAAGTGAATTCTACAAGAGATGGAATTGGAAGCTTAGTGAAATGATGACCCCGCTAAATGAAGAGGAGCAGATGGAAATCTTCCAGTCTTGCTTGAAACCTCAACTAAGGGTTCAAATTGGCAATTACTATTATCCTGACCTCCGGGCAATGGTAAATGCCGGCACCAAGTTTGAAAATGCCTTCAACATGGCCCCAGCCACAGGAGCAGCCAATTCCCACCGCTATAAAGCACCAGTTTCAAATGCCACAACTGTTACTATAAAAGGAAAAGAAACGGTTGGCGCTGTCAATTATATTCAGAATGAGAGGGTCAGACAAAATTCAAGCCAAGTCGCTGCAAAGCCAAGACCTCGCTTCTATACCGCAGAAGATTTCGGAATGCTACTAGAAAAAGTCTTCGATGGTTTGGTAGCTGAAGGACTCATCAGACCTTTGGAAAACTGGAAACCAAAGAACCCTAGTGTCAGGATGGACGAAACCAAGCATTGCCGCTTTCACAAATATCATGGGCATAACACCAATGATTGCACCTACCTGAAGTTCCTGATCTCCCACCTGATTGAAGAAGGCAAGCTGGAGCCGCCTCGGGGTCGTAATGTGGTCAAGAATCCTCTTCCGGCTAACAATCAAGTCAACGTGATCGAATTCGGAGAGACGAATGCGGTCAGTTTTGGGAATCCAAAGATCATAGACATCCTGAAATTCAATGTTCCTTATGCTGAATTACAAGGAAAGTGGAAAGATCTGATTAATGCCGCCGCCATGGAAGGACAGTTTGGACCCATAGTAGGAACTGATTTTGTTAATGTTGTCAGAGCCCGACCTCTCTTTTATGATATCGAGCCAGTAACCATGGTCAAGATTACATAAGAAAGGCTCACTTATGAAGATTGCGAGTTTGAAGTGAAACAAGCCATGTTAATGAAAGTCTCTTCGGAACCCTTCATCACCCATGATGAGCATAATGTGTTTGTGATGGCTCTCACTACCCCTGAAGATCAGTCCCAACCCCCTGTTTGGGAAAAGGTGGAAAGAAGAGTAGACAAGCCAGAAGACTTTTGTGATGAAGAAAGCTGTCTCTCAGATGCTGAAAGTACAACTGGTCCTACCATCCCGGAGGTACATATGGATGCAGTCGGATTCGGAAATGAGCTCGAGCCAGATCAGTCAGACATTCCCCACGGGAACGGTGTCAACAAAAGCAATGATGGTCCACAGGATGCACAACTTTCTGAAGAATGCTGACAAGACTGCTACTCCCCAGGGCAACAGCAGGAAAGAGTGAACCCCAGTCCAACCCGCGTCAAACACTTCGAGTCAATAAGTAGTGTAGGGTCCAGAGTCAGTAGGGTCAAGAGTCAGTTGAGTCAGGAATCTTTGAATTCCAGTCCTCTGAGTCATCCGAAGGCCTCACGCCTGAGGATTATGAATATGTAATCGATGTCATCTTTCCTCTTGCTTTGAATGAAATGATGAGATCTTTCTGATTATCCCCTTATTGCCAACTTAACAAATGACAAATTAACTCAAAACTTAACAACAGTTAATAATGAATCATTTGAACAAGATGCAAACACACTAAACGAACAATACATTAAAGAAATATTTAAGCAGGTTACAGAAAAAGAGGAAAATCGGGCCCAAGCTGCCGAGGAGGTTTTGACAAGTGTTAACTTCGTGCGTCGAGGAACCTAAAGAGACACAGATTGGAAGCTTCTTCCGGGGGTTGAACGGGACAGATCGGTTAATATACTCAGAGAATACATGGACGTCTTTGCGTGGTCGTATAAGGATATGCCGGGGCTAGACAGTTCAATAGTGGAGCACAGAATCCCTCTAGCACCAGATGCTAAGCCAGTAAAGCAGAAATTGAGGAAAATCAAGCCAGAGTGGTCTC
Organism: Adenophora triphylla var. japonica; assembly: GCA_022495995.1. Lineage (NCBI taxonomy): Eukaryota > Viridiplantae > Streptophyta > Magnoliopsida > Asterales > Campanulaceae > Adenophora > Adenophora triphylla. The sequence goes on along the minus strand of JAFEMH010003175.1, from coordinate 60,825 downwards.
TACAGGTCAAAGAAGAAATTGAGAAGCTACTGCAGGTTTGATTCATCAGAGTCATCGAATATCCGACATGGTTGTCCAATATTGTGACTGTCACCAAGGCCAATGGGAAGGTGCGCTGCTGTGTAGATTTTCGGGATCTGAACAAGGCCAGCCCCAAAGACGATTACCCCTTGCCAAACATAGACATCCTGGTGGACTCCACTGCCAACTACGAAGTCAAATCCTTCGTTGATGGCTTTGCAGGCTACAACCAGATCAAGATGGCTGAAGAAGACCAAGAAAAGACAGCCTTCACCACATCGTGGGGGACTTACTGCTATACAGTAATGCCATTTGGGCTCAAGAATGCCGGGGACTTATCAAAGGGCAGCGACCGCGCTTTTTCATGACATCCACAAGGAGATTGAGGTCTACGTAGACGACATGATAATCCACTCCAAAAGCGAGGATGGGCAGCACTTTGTTGACCTGTGAAAGTTCTTTGAAAGGCTGAGACAACATTCCATGAGACTAAACCCTGCTAAATGCACCTTCGGAGTGACAAGGGGAAAAGTGCTTGGGTATATGGTCACGGAGCAAGGTATCGAAGTCGACCCTCGAAAGATCAAAGCCATTATGGACATGAGGCCACCTCAAACCCAGACAGAAGTCAAAAGTTTTATGGGCAAACTGCAGTACATCAGCCGTTTCATCAACCAGTTGACCACTATGTGCGAGCCCATCTTCAAGCTCATGAAGAAGAATGTAGATACAGAGTGGACCGAAGAATGCCAGGATGCCTTTGACCAGATCAAAGCATACTTAGTACATCCTCCAGTACTATGCCCCTCACATAGACAAAAACCTCTTCTGCTCTATCTCACTGTCACTGATACGGCAGTTGGGGCTATGCTTGCTCAGGAGAAGAAAGACTCTCGGGTAGAAAATGCCATTTACTTTGTCAATCGGAAGCTACAGGGAAGTAAGCTCAATTACTCAGCATGTGAAAAGACTTGTGCAGGACTGGTCCGGGTAGTCGGCAAGTTGAAGCATTATATGCAAGCCCACCCTGTGAATTTGGTCTCAAAAATGGACCCCGTCAAGTACATCTTCGATAAACCTTCCCTTTCGATGCGTCTAGCAAAGTGGTCCTTCTTCTTAGCAGAGAACGACATCAACTATGTGACCAGAAAGGCCATCAAGGGTCAAGCATTGTCAGACCACCTGGCGAACTTCCCCAGTAATGAGGACCGCGGGCCTGAATCCCAATTCCCAGATGAAGGGATCTTCGCAGTCGAGCCCGAAAGCCGATGGCAGCTATTCTTTGATGGAGCTACTAACAAAAGAGGAAATGGCATAGGGATGCTACTGATCGATCCGAAAGATGAGCACACTCCCATAGCCCTTAAATTGAACTTCCCTGCACCGAACAATGTTGCCGAGTACGAAGCCTGCATTGCTGGTTTAGAAGCTGCCCTAGAGAGGAATGTCAAGGAGCTCGAAGTTTATAGAGACTCAGCCCTGATCATCAACCAGGTCTCCAACAAATGGAAGACTGTCGACCCTAATCTTCAGCGGTATCATGCCCATATGGAGGAGTTGACTGGACAGTTCAGAGAAGTGACTTTCCACTACTTGCCAAGGGAAAAGAACAGATTCGCAGATGCCCTAGCTACTCTAGCCTCACTGGTAGAGATTCCCGAGGGAAAAGCCATAAAACCCTTCAGAGTCGGTCTCCCTCATCCCGATCTCCGATAAGCTCACTGGAGCCTCCATCAAATCTGTGTTAATAAGTGCCCTCTCTACTCGGGCACGAGTCCGCACTTCCTCCCTCTGAGCCTCAGTCAAGGGAGCAACTTCAGAAAGCCTCTTGTACCGAGCCTCCATATCTTTAATAAGGTCACCCGACTGGTTATGGCGACTCGCCTTAGCTTCAGTCTCCCTCAGAGTCCTACTCGAGTCGCAGTCAGCTCCCAATAAAGCCTGACGTCTCTCTCCCAAGATGACCTGAGTCGCTCCCATCTCTCTCTCGTACCAGTCCAAGTAGACAGTGGTCAAGATGGTACTCTTCCTGCTCCTAAAGATAGCCCTGGGCGGGAAAGCATTGTATGTCCAAGCCCTCGAGAAGAATGAGAAGCTGGCTGGATCCCTCATAGCTAATGGCACCACCTCCATGGTACGGATGTCCTCCCAATCGCCCAACGGCTCCTGTAAGGCCCCGAACTGCCTGGACACCAAGCAGGGTATGTAGAAGGATGACCAGCAGAACCCTAGAACCCTCAGTATATAGGACTCTTGAAATATCCTCCTGGTCTGCAACCTCCAGTGAGGTACCCACCAGCGAATGTCTGAAGTGGATAGCCTAGCCATCATCAGCTCCCAATCATCTTGGCCCTGCTGCCTAGGCAAACCTCTCTGAGAAATCACCCAAGGGCACTGAGTCGGCAAAGCCCCGAGCCTATCCTGCAGCCATAAAGTCAGCACAGCCGAATTCCCAGACCTCATGAAATGGTCTCCTCTAGCCATCCTATCGATGCCATGAAGGGTCTCACCCAAAACCAGTGGGACAATGTCCTTCCCAGCCCTGCAATCTCTGACCATGTCCAAGAGACCGCCATGACAGATCCCCACAGACTCAACAGTGAACAGAGCTAAAAATACGCAGAGGATAAAGGCATCCATAGCCACCATGGTCGTAGCCATATCCGGAGACCCAAACCTGCCCGGGATGTCAGAAAGGTCAATCCTGTCCGGAGCAATCATCATCCTCTCAGCCTCTCCCAGAGAAATCTGCAGAAAAGATGCAAGCTTTGCCGCCACCGGCACATCTTCGATCAGAGGAATCGATATAGCCTTAATTTCGGGACCCCCAATCAAGGCTCGAAAGTCTTCATGCGTTGGGACAATCTCATTGTAAGAAAAGCAGTAAACGTGTCTCCGGACGTCCCAAAACCTTGTTGCTGCTCTCAAAAGGTCCCAATCGGGCAGGAGATCCCTCAAATGCCATAAAGACTTGATCTTGAATGAAGAATCAAACAATACCTTGTGAGATTGAAAGTTGTATCTCACCCAAGACTGAAGATCGGACAGCAATCTAGCAGGCTTCTCCATTGTAAAATGATCAAAGGTGGTGTCTTTAGGTCCAATATGTGCTCTGGGAACAGTTGGGACAAGCCTAGAATGAAAATGAAATGAAATGGCCAAGCCTTGGTTTTATTCTAAAAATAACCAGTCCAGACAGAACTGTGAGCCGCACGGCTTCATTTGCTCCAGAGACCAGACCGCACGGCTTCATTTGCCTGATGTAAAAGACAATCTGCAGCAACCAAGTTGCTGCCCAAAGGGAGTTTTTCACCCCACTTTTCCAACCAAAACCTGTACAAAAACATGTCCAAAGACCATCCATGCAGTTATATATCATTATATATCATTTTGGCCCAGTTTCAACCCCAATTCCAAGCAAAAAACTGCCCCGAGGCTCAAGTAATATGCAAATTAATAAAGCATAAATTTAAAAAGCAAATAAAACAATATTACATTGTTTTCGCCCCATCGGCGCCCAAATAAAGCAAAAAATAAGCAAGTTGTGCATAAAATTGTTCATTGTTTGTTTTTCTTCCTAAATCAACTCTAGAGACCTCCTAGGCCTCCGATCCTTCCTCATCGCTACTCAGCTCATAGACGCTAGCCTCCCTCATCAAGTCCTCCGTGTCACTCACGTCAGAAAGATGGACATTCTCGTGCTCGTACTCAGCTAGATGCTCCAAGATGCCGACATTGGGTCCCCATCCCCGAGGCATGGCGCTAGAAGAGTACTCTGAAGCCGATGAGGTGGATGCCGCGCCCCCGACGTGCCTTCTCTTGCGCACAGGCTCCTGCACGTTCGCTGCAGCCTTGGAAGCGCAGGCCAACTTCCTCAGAAGGGACCGACACACGTCCTTCCAGCCCCTATTTTGCCTGACTAAGCTGTCATAAGTCCGAGCTGGAACCTGAGAAAAAGAGAAGAAAATCTCAGAAAAATCTCAGAATTGCAAAGAAATCTGAAAGAGAAGGGAAAAGACCCTAAAAGTGTACTTACAGTGCTGTCCGGCGGCAGAGTATACTGGGGCTCCCTAGTGTCGGGGACAGGTATCCTAAACCTCCTCGGTACCCCGTTCACCACGTAAGAAAGGTGAGCAGGAGGCATCGGCGGATCAGAAGGCTCGGCCTCCCCATATCCCTGAGTGACAGCTAGCTTCACTAGCTTCTGTGGTGTCCTCAGTCGCTGCTCCACAAACACAACATAGGGGGTATCCAGATCAAAATACTCCTCGGCGGCCACGCCTGCCTGATATCTCTCTATCTCATCCGCCTGCCAATCCCGGGGCTGCAGCATCCGTGCTGGAGGATCATGAGGGGTAATGGCATCCAGTGGAGGGATATGGCCATGCTGCCTAGAAAATCGATCCCCCAGATAGATGACATCACATGTCAGCCCGGTCAACCACCGCCTCTGCCTCGTCACCTCCACGGCCTCTCCTAGCAGAATCTCTGGGTACCTCCCCCAAGGATAAAAGTCCACCCCATCGTGCCCATCTCTGTTGATAACTGGCCTCACCATCTTGTAATCAAAGGTGATCCGGGTCTTCCCGGTGAACTTATCTCTCGCATCTCCCCTCCAGCGGACCATAGCGGGAAAGATGGTAGCATCGCTCTGTTGGTTCCATGGAAAGAACCTGATCACCTCACAAAACCAGACCTGCATGTTCAAAACATCAAAAAGGTTATTTTCTCTCATAAAATGTCTTAAAGATAGAAAGTAAAAGAGAAAGGAAAGTGAGACTACCTCAAGAGCAAAGGAGAAACAATCCATGGAGGCAGCCTTATTCCGGCTGTACAGATCCAGGGAGAAGTATAGCTACGCCAATCTGGCCTCACCCCATGAGATCGTCCCAATCCCATCAACATCCTCCAGAGATTCGAGGAGGCAAGTCATAGCCAAAGTCCCAGAATTGGCAAAGATGGTGACTGACAGCATCAACCACACAAAGGCTCTAGCAAGCTAGTGGGCAGTCACCTCACTAGCAGCAAAATCCCGCATGCAGTTCTGGACTGCTACCTCGACGTTCCTCGTCTCCATTCCGATCCCCTTGGGAATAAGCTCAAACCCGACCAAAGCCCTGAACTCCTCCGCCGTGATATGGTCCCTCCAAGTCACAGGCCTCCCAGTGAACTGTAAGCCCGTGATAGCAGTGAAATCGGCCGGAGTCACCGTAAGCTCCCCCCAGCTAAGGTGAAAGCTGTGGGTGGTGTCCCACCAGAACTCAAATAGGGCCTGGACCAAGCCCTTGCTCTTGGAGGTAATGTGAATACCTCTGCCGATAGCCTCAATGAACAGATCCAAGCCAGTAGCCCTCACCAACTGCTTAGGGTTCGCCCCATTCTTCTCAAAATCAGGCATCCTCTGCCATAGCCTGACTACAATCTCGGAAGGCCCCCTAGACTTGTTCTCCTGTAGACAAGCACAACAAAAGAAATGTGTCAGTCTTTTTCAAAAAAGCATGCATATATTCAAAAGTGCACATACTTTCAAAAAAAAAAAAGAAAAGCATTCATAAAATTTTTCTAGCAGCCTTTGCATGAAAAACGTGTCTTTCATCACTTGAAACACATCGTGTCAAGCACATTGTTCTCCTAAGCACAAAATCACAATTTTCAAAATTATTTGCACATAAGCATTAATTTTTTCTCAAAAATGGTATGCATGAATCCTTTTCATCGTCCAAAATCCCGTTTTCTCATCTATGACCTAGTTCTAGCACATGCAAGAACTCCGTCACCTCTTAGACAATTACCCCTCTTACTTTTATTTTCGAAAAAAAAAGTGAGTCATTCTCATTATTTTTGTCAAATAAATTGCACATGCATGTTCTTTCATCATAGGTTAGTCATTAAGATTTCAAAATCATCATCAAAAATCCTAGGAAAATTCGAGAAATTCCTAAAACTCGAGTCAAGCCCTAGAATCAATCAAAATCCAATCAAAATCGACGGAATTGAGCAAATTAAGAATGCTTACCCCAACCGATTGAGGATTCGTGGATTTGTGCTCCCTCATACCCGGGTAAAGCTCCGATGGAGGTGTAAGGAAGTCATACTTCCTCTCCGTACGGACAAGCTCCTTCCTCCTCCTCCGAGCGGCCTCGGAGATGTTCCTCCTCGCTTGCCTTGGTATCGGATTCCCCTCCGGATCCATTCCAAATCAGTAGAGGCAAAGGGAATTGAAGGATTTTGGAAAAATTCTCTCCCTCCTCTCTCTCTTCCTCGATAGTCTTGGGCGGCAATAATGCCCAGTCCCCATTCAAATTCTGTTTTAAATAATCTGGAAAAATCAGGCTTCTAGCCGTACGTCTTCTTTTGCCTCCCTCTCATGCCGGGCGGCTTCTTTCGCTCTGAGCAGAAATTACCTCTTTGCCCCTGGACTCTCCACTTAGGCATATAATTCCTGTTATCCTTTAACTAGGATAACGTTGTTTTCAGAAGATATCCTTTATCTCCTTATGAAAATAGACTTTCTTCCCCAGTCGCCTCCGTTACTTCCGTTATAACGGAATGACGCTAGGTGACAACCTCCGAATTGTCAGAACTCTAAACTTTAGCTACCTCTATCTCACAGATAGTGAAGTACGCTCAAGTTCTCCAAACTTTAGCTACCTCTATCACAGATAGTGAAGTACGCTCAAGTTCTCCAAGCTTTAGCTACCTCTATCACAGATAGTGAAGTACGCTCAAGTTCTCCAAACTTTAGCTACCTCTATCACGAATAGAGAAGTACGCTCAAGTATCCAATCAGGTGACAACCTCCATTAATTGTCAAAACTTCAAGGATCCTAGACATCGTTCCTAACCTATCTAGTGATGCTTGAACTACGATCAAGGCTTGATTCCTCCGGGATACGTAGGTAGCCTTTCATAAAAGGTCCAGCCATCCGACCGCAGTGGTCACCCTTTTTCCATCATCGCTCCTCAGTGGTGAGGTAGCCTTTCATAAGAGGTCCAGCCATCCGACCGCAGTGGTCACCCTGTTCCTTTATCACTCCTCATTGGTAAAGTAGCCCCTCATAGAGGTCCAGATATCCGACCACATCGGTCACCTCTAGCATATCCCCAGCAGGATCAATTGCTTGACCTCTTAGGTCACTTTCTCTTCTATTTTCCCCGGCAAGAGACCAGCTTCTCTCCGCCATTCCCCTGCGGATCTTTTCTGAACTACGGCCTGGCTTGATTCCTCCGGGATACGTAGGTATCCTTCCAAAGGTTCAGCCACTCGACCACTTTGGTCACCTAATTCGTCTCGGCATTCGCCAGATTGGATCCTTTTCTATCGACAACCCCACTTGCCCTGCAAGTGACTTTGCCGAGGGACTTCTGTAAGTACCCAAATCTGGCTCATGCCTTTCGGTAAAGTTTTTCGGTAATTCCCCGGACTTTCCTAGAGTTTCGGAATTATTTCGGAACTGTTCCAAAACATTTAAGGGCTGAAGGGAATGCTTGGTAATTAAGAAACACGTTTTTCTTAATCCCAAAGACCTTCTAGAATTGCCACCTTGCATGATTCTAGAAACATGCTGAGTCACACAGGATAATGCCGCACGGCTGCATTAGCCAAGGACCTCTAGCCGCACGGCCTCATTATCCTTATCCAGACTGCCTATAAATAGAGCCCTCCTCTACCCATTTAACAACAACACAATCAGAGAATTACCAGCATAAAAACTCTCTCTAAATACTCCACGAAGATCAGGAAGTTGAAGGTGCCAAGAAGCCACCCCCTCCTCCTTGAAGCCTCCAAAAGTTGGTCCCTCCGCTAGGCAAAACTCCAAGAAGAAGAGGTCACCACCATTGGTAACCTCTCACTCCCTTACCTTGCATGATGCTTGTCTATGTGATTTAATTGCTCATTGCATTCATATATTGTCATTATCTTGCTTGGGACTTGGTATTTATCATTAAAGATCCTATCTTTATCATATCCCCCTCCCCCTTTTGCTTCCTTTGTATGAAATAGGCATCATTTGCTCATAAAAATGTGATCTTTAGCATCCTTTGCTCATAAAAAATATAATCTTTATGTTAAAGGTGCATCCTTTGCACCTAAAAGCCCCCATTTTATATCAAAAATGCATCTTTTGCACATAAAAATCATGTCTTTACCATAAAGGTGCATCCTTTGCATCTAAAACCCATCTTCATGCATCCTTTGCATCAAAGATCATCTTTTTATCATCAAATTAGCATCCCTTGCTTTCAAAAATGTAATCTTTGTGCATCCTTTGCATAGTAAATACTATTTTCCCCATAAAAGTGCATCCTTTGCATAAAAATCATGTCTTTATATAAAAATGCATCCTTTGCAAATTAAATGCATCCTTTGCAACCCAAAAATGTCATCTTTTCACTAAAAATGTCATTTTTACATGCATTCCCCCATGTCCTCATTAGCAACCTTGGAACGGACCGGTGTAAAGATCCTATCTTTACATCGTTTCTTCCATTAAAGGTGCCACAATCTCTTTAGAAAGGGATAAACCTTGAACCTATATCTCCGATTATCACTTAAGACGAGCGTGAAGCACATATATAAGCTCAATCGTCTTAAGGTGTAGGATTGATGGGCTAAGGTCACTCCTTTCCTAAAGAACCTCATTTTGGACTATAAAAGAGAGTCTTTCTCTCGATCGCGCAAGTCCCGAGGTTAAAAAAGCGATGATCACAAGTCCAAGATGAGGACGGGATCAAAATCCCGAATACATAAAATCCAAGAAATCTCGAGCGACAACCAATAAATGGTTTGTACGTCCGGAAGACAACTTGGGACATCCCCTCCCCTTTTATTCAAACACATGCACACAAGAAAGCACGCAAGCAAGCACGATAAACGGAATCTAGGGAGACTTGCTACGGCAAGGCACCTTGGGTGAACGACGATCCGTTCTTCCCAAGGGGTAACTTAACCTCCTAACCCATAAAAACCTTTTTTTCAAAGTTTTGAGGAAATCAAAATGGCGTGGCGACTCCGTTTTTCAAATTAAACCGGATGTTTTCAAACTCGCGTGAATCCGATCTAAAAAACACAAAATTTAGAATTTGGGCACACATTCACACCAAGTTGACGACTTTCTCGAACAAGGAATGTCGGAAGGATTCTTGTAACAAGGATTTAACTTATTTTCCTCCAATTCAATCAAAACAACTTCTTCATTCTTTTTATGCCCCTCATTTTGTTTATTTTCTTCCTTATCAAAAAATTCATAACACTCTTTATTATCGATACTCACGTGGGACGGACGAAAAAAGAAATAAGTAGACACTCACGTGAGACAGAGGGAGTATAGATAAATAAGAACTGTTTTCTCTTTAGTTCTTAATTGAAATGTTTAAGCTTATCGGTGAAAACTTGCGGCACTCGTTATTCGACTTATCAATTGGTTTTACACAACCAATTGTGGCGGCATACACTAGTCCAAGAAGGTGACGAGCATTTGCTGCTGCAGACCAAACCAATTTGAAAATGCACGAAAATGCTCCATAAGGCATGAATTTTAATATAAAAAGTGTCGTCAGGTAAGAACGGCCCCGAATTTGGTCAATGACTCTTCTCGCTTTGTGAGCATACATAGATATATTTTGACCTATTCTATCAAAATCTCTAATATTTTCCCACAATTTCGCTGACTATGCCAAATCAGGAATAGAAGAAAATGGAGGAAAGTTTCTGAAGAATATTATTGTGATGATCAAAAAAGAGCTGCAACCCAAGACATAAATGGGCTAGTTATCCGTAATCCTTATAAGGGATTCAATTGTTTGGGCATTAAGGAGCACAAAAAGAGAGAAATTAAGGCGTGTCGAGTGAAAAAACAATTTGAGAAGATATGATCTATCTCAATCTAAAGTGTCAATTCTAACAAGGTTGTCGTTAATTTGGGAACGGATGTCTTGATTCCACCATCCAACTCAATTGACTTAAGTCCTTTGGTTCGGGTCACATTAGGGGGCATCAAGTCAAGGTATTTGCCTTTTATCTTCGATTATTCAATTAGAATGATCTAGAGTTGAAAATGTATACTTGGATGAGAATCAAGAATGGAAATTATTGACAATGTGATAATAGAATGATGTGTAAAAATTTTATGATAAAGAAAAAATGCTTGATATTTTGTGAAAGTAATTTTCAATTACACTCTTTATCAATTTTTTATTTTTATTTTTTTGCTCAACACTTTTTTTTTTGCACAACACTTTTTTTTTTCCTCAACAATTGTTTTTTTTAAAGAAGATGTATGAAGAAGTAAAGGATTAAAGATATCACTAAGATAGATAAATATATAAACAAAAAGAAAGAGAAATGATAGATGATACCTCAGTCAAACCAATGTTCTGATTACCAAATGATGTGAATCATGCCCTAATCGGCAAAACTCAACAATCCAAAAGAAACCCTAGATCGTTCTAATTGAAGAATCGAAGATGAAAGGCAGATAACTTGACCCGATACCCCCAAAAGTGTTTACATTCAAGATTTGGAGATACGAGGATAAGATTAATGCGATTCCAATGCAAGCATGTCACCTATTAGTTTGGAGGGTTGGCAATTTGACTGTCAAGTGCAACATGATTGCTACACCAATAAGTACTACATGGTGCATAGAATCAAAATCATTTGTTTTAGTTCCTTTGACTCCAAAACAACCTCATGAGTATCAAGTAAAGTTGCAACAATCAATTGAGAAAAATGAGAGTAAAAAATGAGAAAAAAAATGAGGGTAAAAAATGAGAGTAAAGAAATGAAAATTGTGTGAGTATTTATCTTTAGTTATTGAGTGAACTGTTTTGAGCTTATCAAGTGTAAAAATTGTGGCGCTCTTTATCCGACTTATCAATTGGTCTTACACACCCAGTTGTGGCGTCATTCGCTATCACAAGGTTTTCGTTACATTTGGAATGGAGGTCTTGGTTACACCATCCATCTCAGTCCATAAAAGTCATTCGGTTCGTGTCACATTTGGGGGTATCATGCCAAGTTATCCGCATTTCATAATCAATTTTTCAATTAGAACGATCTAGGGTTCCTTTAGGATTATTGGGTATTGTCGATTCGGTCAAGGTTCACACCATCTATAACTATATAATGAGGCAAGTGCAAGAGCAGTTTTCCCGCTCAAATTAAGGACAACATTGTCATTTTCTCTGGTGTAATCTGGTGTAAATCTTGCAAACATGATGGGCAAAAAAGCAACCCCACTTTGATATTCTCAGCACATGGATTGGATAATAGCTGTCTATTTCTTTGGAACCATAATTACCTCGGCTACTGTTCATTTACTATTTTCTAGGAGAAATTATTTCTACCCAAGTATAATTAATTCAGTTTAAACATGAGAATCCAGTGAATTATTTGAAAAAAGAGAATAAATCTATTTATTTCCTCTTGTCTTGCAATTTACAAACCCACTTAAATCTATAACTATATAATGAGGCAAGTGCAAGAGCAGTTTTCCCGCTCAAATTAAGGACAACATTGTCATTTTCTCTGGTGTAAATCTTGCAAACATAATGGGCAAAAAAGCAACCCCACTTTGATATTCTCAGCACATGGATTGGATAACAGCTGTCTATTTCTCTGGAACCATAATTACCTCGGCTACTGTTCATTTACTATTTTCTAGGAGAAATTATTTCTACCCAAGTATAATTAATTCAGTTTAAACATGAGAATCCAGTGAATTATTTGAAAAAAGAGAATAAATCTATTTATTTCCTCCTGTCTTGCAATTTACAAGCCCACTTAAATTAAATACAAATGAAATTATATAGAAGTCCCTTTTTTTTACATATTCCTCATGTCTTGCAATTTACAAGCCCACATAAATTAAATACAAATGAAATTATACAAAAGTCCCTTTTTTTTCTTTACATATAACCAGATTAAAAAATGAATATAAATTACAGAAATTTGAAGAGTCTTTAGGTATCTGAACAGTCCATAAAACAGTACATAATCCTGCTTTTTAAAACTGGCCTATGTCTTCATTGTTTAATGTTTACTTCTGTTTCCACTAAGAATCATTCCCATCAAATCAGCTATGAGTGTCCCAAGCTTAATAATATCCCTCTTCAATGAACTCAAGAAGGGTAGGTCAAGTTGGTCCGTGAAGGTTCGCATTGCCCGAAAATGGAAGATTACCTTGGAGAACACCATGAAGCTTCCTGCAAGTATAAAATTAATGCTGGTCGACAAAGAGGTATTTGTATTTTTTCCCTTTTTTGAATTCTGCATTTCTTTCTTTCTTTGTTTTTTTTTTGTTTACTGTTTCTGAAACAGTTTTTTGTTTGTTCTGTAATTTTCATTGAAGCTTCAGGTTTCAGAACAAATGTAATGCCTACCATCCTATTAATATTTCGAAAAGATAAACCCAGTCTTTATATTTCCTCCTTATCGCTTAACAACATAAGAAAACATATAAGAGAGATAGAGAGAGAGATAGAGAGAGATCATTAATCGCTAAATCAGCCATTCCTTTTTTTCCATTCAATCAATTTGAGAAGCATTGTCTTAACAATTTAACCAAGGTACAATTGCATTGACTTGAAAGGGTGAAGAAACTTCAAAAAAATAAAACATAATTTTTCAAAGTCACGGCAGCAAAGTTCACAACTTAGAGAAACAAACTTATTCTTGAAGCTGGTATTTTAAAGTTATTTTGGAGTTATTATGGTGTATTATGATTTTTACTATGAAGGACGTAATACATTTCATTACTTTTCTTCTAAACTGCTCTGTGTTTATATATTTGTTCTCTCTCCAATTTGAATGCAAGGGGCTTCAAGGAAAAGGTGCATAATACTGAAAATATGTGCCAATTAAAAAGAATGGTCATATTACTGAAAAAAAAACGAGTTCACCTTCTCTTTTGATAAGCATATCTTTTAAGGCATATCTTCCTTTTTTTTGTTTTCTGTTACAAATAGAGTCAATTTTTTTCTGGCAAATTTAATGGTTGGTTAATTATTGTGAATTTAGGTCATTCGTCTCTATTGATTTCCTTTCCAACTTTTTAATCGGTATATAAATTTTTTAGTCAGAAATGAAAATGTTCAAATCTATTACTATATAAAAGATGAAGTCAATATTGAACTTTCCCTCCAAAACTCTCACCTAGACATAATTTTGACCATATTCATTTGCCTTAAGCATTCAATCTCAAATAATAAATGCAATAGTAATTAGTAATTAATTATTGAGCAGCATTTAATACATGTTAATTAAAGCCATTTAATGACTTTTAATTGGAATATTCTGGAGAATAGCAGATTATTGAAGAGTGTAGAAACTATTTTCTAATATTCTGTTTTGAACTTGAAACCACAGGTTTAGAATACATTTTCCAGCATAAATATTTGAGAAGGCATAACAAACCTGCCTATAAATGACATCAATATTTAGTCTCTCTCGAGTAACTATCCCATTTTTTACATAATAAAGTACAAACAATGCCTCCTTTGTTTTGCGTGGTTTGCAACATCAACTTATTACAATATGGAATGCATTTTTCACTATGGTGATTTATATCCCATTAATATATATTCCCTTTATCCCAAACAAAAAAATTGAATGACAATATAAATTCAAATTTGATCTAAGCTTTTTTTTTAAGATTTTTTTTTGTAATTTATTTTGGTACGGCGGTAGTTACAGTTTATTTAATTTCATATTATTTGTATAAAATCGAATAAATTATTTTCAATAGAGAGTGAGAGTCCATGCGTGCTTGAAAATTTGTTGAGATGTTGAATGAAGAATGTTTATATGCAGCAATGAGTTTTTTTGTTGATGACAATATATTGAATTTTAACACCTTTGCAAAATATAAGATCGTATTTATTGGGAAAACAAAGGTGATTGAAGTTTATGAATGAAGAAACAAAAGATGATGAAATTCTTTGAAACAAGGGTTATTTAACCATTTTTTTAATGATATTTCTAAATGAAAATACATATGTTGATGATTTGAGATGATATATACGTATAAGCATGAGTATAGTTGATGGATTAGTCGTAAAATCTTGGTCTTGGGTTTCAAAAGCGATAGAGAAAGATTGAGGATTAAATGGAAATTTAGATTTCGGGTTTGGGAGAAGGTTCATATTTATATGATGGGTTTAGGGTTGGGTTAGGTTATTTTCAGGTGGGTTTTATTAATTAGCAGTCCAGTCCGTTAAGAAATTAACTGGATTCATTAGATTAGTCTATCGTAAAAAGAATTACTCGTACTTTATTGAGTTATTCTCTTTTGGGTAAAAACTTATTTAAAAGACAAATAAAATTTTATCTTTATATCTGAAAATAAATAGGATATTTATATTAATGGTTTATTTTCTTAACTTAAGAAGTCGATAGGAAATGGAAGGAAAAAATTAAAAAAAAAAAAAAGATGAAATTATTTTAGTGATGTGGTATCACCTATATTTCAAAATGAATGAAATTATTATAGTTATTATACCAACTTCATGATTAAAATACCAATGTTCTCATTATTTATTATTTCTCCTTCATTAATTTCAACAATAAACCAATTAATAAAATGAAAAAAGTTTCAATGCCATTATATATTTTTGTTGAATATATTTAATTTAAAAAATAATTTTATAAATTATAATTTATGCTAATAGTGACTATTTTAATTAAGTTTCTGTTATTTGTCTAAATTTTTTGACCGTGCGTTTAACGCACGGGTGTTAGACTAGTTTTTTTTTCTTTTTTCTTAAAAGGGGATCAACACATTTCACCGCTCCCCCCTTGATGCACTTCACAGAGGCGCCTAGCTATGCTAGGGAGGGCAATGTCATTCCCTCTAACCACTGGTGGGGAAATCGAACTCATGACCTCCAGGTTGGAAGCCATGAACTCTAACCATCAGGCTAATAAAAGCATTGGTTTGATTGATGTTTCATCTATCCTTTCTCTTCCTTTTTATTTCTATACCTATCTTAGTTCTATATTCTACTTCTTCTTCTTTCTACAGCTTCTTCTTCAAATAAAAAAAAACACAAAAGGTTTAAAGGAAAAAAAAGGATTTGAGCAAAAAAATAATAATGATTGCTAGTGAACTGAAAATTACTTTCTCGAAATATCAAGCAACTTTTCTCTATCATAAAATTTTTACACATCGTTCTATTATCCCATTGTCAATAATTTTCCATTCTTGATTCTCATCCAATTTTATATCTTGTACTCTATTCCTTTCATTTTAAATATTTTTCATTTGTTTAGTCTGGTTTTGAAAACATTCTTGAGAAGATTCAAAGTGTCATCAAGAGTTCAAATAGAAATTTTTGAGTGAAAAAAAAGGCTTAGTTGTGAGTTAATAAAAGGTTAAAATGTGGAACATTTCTATTCCATTAATTCTAAAGCACTCAAGTTTAGATTAAGAAGAGAAGAAAGATGAAGTCTAGATTAAGAAGAGAAGAAAGATGTGTTGGAATAACTATTACAAACTAATTGGAAATTACAGAAAACTAATTAAAACAAATAGATAAATAACAGAAGAAAAAGGATTTGTCGTTGAAGTCCGAGTCGTGTGAAATCACACTCTCCTTAAGACAAATTTCGCCCCCTCAACACGTTGTGCTTGAGATTTTATGAAACGATTGCCTCCCAGGATGAAACGGATTGACCGGACGGTGGTTGCACAATAATACCTCCGGCGAACTGAAGTCAAATGCTTGGACGTTATCACCACAAATGCAATATGCAGGAGGCCAAGGAAAAGATTATCAATATGCAAAGAAATCTGATGGTAGAGAGATTTTGGAAATCTGTGTTGTGTTTTTTCACTTGTGTTGTGTTCTCAATTTGTATAGCTTCCCATGAATCAAAACTGCCGAAAAATTAAAACCAGGTTTTTAATTTTCTCAATCAATATTGCAATTACAATCAATAAATTTGCAATCAATTTCGGCAGTTATAGGCGCAGGACAGTTTCTGGGAACCAGCTTCTGGGAACGAGGCGCCTGCCTCGAACCCATCCAGGCGCCCGCCTCGGAGTGTCTCAATGGGCGGTACCTACTGGACTCCAGGCGGCCGCATCGCACTGGTCTAGGCGCCCGCCTCGCTTTGGTTTAACTGGGGCGGACAGGCTATTTCGGAGCTACATTCGTGTCCGTAGGATGCGCTCGCACATGAGTTCGGTAGCCCGAAGCCTATTTAGGTCCATGATTTGCACCCCCCCTGCGCACCTGTGCGCGAGAGAGAGCCTCTATGTACCACAATCTTACTCCCTACTAAAGTGTAGGAGTATATAAACTAAGCCACTTTTCCATCTTTTTCCAATGTGGGATACCCACATTTTCCCCTTTCAACCCATTTACTTTGAGCCTTAATATCTCATTCATCCCTCAATCATTTTGGACAAATGAATATATGATTTCAATGTACTCATGGAGTAGAACATAATTCAACAATTAATTTGTCACTTTGACAAATAACTAATTAAGAAAATAACTCATTATTTCCTTCAAAACACACTTTTTTTCAACAATCCCCCACATGAAGGAATAATGCGGAATTGGTGATAAAGTCCGGTAGACGAAAACTTGCATACGAAGATGTGGGAATGGCCATTGAATCTTCGCTCGTACAAGCATATTTACTCTACTCGCAAATCGATAGACGTGTTGTCCTTGAATCGTTATGCTTTTTGTGTAGTCGATCATATTCTTGACACAAGTATCATCCTAACATACTTCAATTCTCATAGCTATGTTCGATCATGGCCCTGAACATACGCCTGGTTCTGCGAGAGGGTCTAAGAATTGAGTCTCACACAATTCTCCTCGAAGCGGTCCCACTTCTCTCTCACATAGGTGATTTCTTAAAGGTAACTCGTATTACCCCGCTCGAATTTTTGACGTGTAAGAATCATTAAAAGCACTATGCTTATCCTTGTCCTTTCGGGATGTCACTAATAGGAATGGACTTGGGGTTGATTCCCCCACAGTGACGCTACAAGTCTTTTAACAGATAGGTGATCCCATTGAATCTAGTTCTTGGGATCTCCAGTCATCTAGATTAGGTTTTCCGTTGTGTTTAACTTTTCAGAGGCTTAAGTCCCATTCCCCTCGTCGAGCTTTCAACTAACTCTCTATTTAACCCTTTGGTTAACGGATCCGCTAAATTTTCCTTTGACTTAACATAGTCAATGGATATTGTACCAGTTGAGAGTAGTTGTCTAATGGTATTATGTCTTCGACGAATGTGTCTAGACTTACCATTATACATATGATTGTGTGCCCTTCCAATCGCTGATTGGCTATCACAATGTATACATATTGATGGCACGGGCTTTGTCCATCTTGGAATATCTTCTATAAATTGGCGTAGCCATTCGACTTCTTCACCACATTTATCTAACGCTATAAACTCAGATTCCATCATGGATCTAGCTATAACCGTTTGTTTAAAAGATTTCCATGATATAGCAGCTCCTGCTAATGTAAACACAAATCCGCTTCTAGATCTTAAGTCTTTTATATCGGATATCCAATTAGCATCGCTATATCCTTCAATTACCGCTGGATGTCTAGTATAGTGTAAAGCATAATCTCGAGTATATCTTAAGTACCTTAGTACTCTCACTATACCATTCCAATGTTTCGCTCCCGAATTACTTATATACCGACTCAGTTTGCTAACCGTGTAAGCAATTCTGGTCTAGTACAACTCATCAAGTACATTAGACTTCCAATGATTCTCGAGTATTCAACTTGAGAAACTGCGTCACCTCTATTCTTTGATAGATGTTGACTCATATCTATTGGGGTTCTAGCAATAGCTAAGTCACCCTTGTTGAATTTCTCAAGAATCTTATCCACATAATGTGACTGGCTTAAAGCAAGTTCATTTGATATTCTTGAAATTTTCACGCCAAGGATTACGTCGGCTAACCCCATATCTTTCATGTCAAACTTTGAGTTCAACATATCTTTAGTGGACTTTATCATTTTATCACAGCTTCCTATGATAAGCATGTCATCTACATAAAGACACAAAATGACGTAGCCATTTCCCGTGTCTCTAACATAGATACATTTGTCACATTCATTTATTTTAAATCCACTTTCCATCATGGCTTGATCAAATTTTTGATGCCATTGTTTTGGTGCTTGTTTCAAGCCATACAATGACTTTACTAACTTGCACACTTTATTTTCTTGCCCCGACGCAGAAAATCCTTTCGGTTACTTCATGTAAATTTCCTCTTCTAAATCCCCATTTAGAAAGGCTGTTTTAACATTCATTTGATGTACTTCAAGATTTCGCAATGCGGCTATCGCAAGTACAATTCTTATGGATGTTATTCTCGTAACCGGAGAATATGTATCAAAGTAATCAAGGCTTTCCTTTTGGTTGTAACCTTTAATTACAAGTCTTGCCTTATACTTGTCAATTGTTCCATCCGTCTTTATTTTCCTTTTAAAAATCCACCTATATCCTAGTGGTTTGCTTCCCGGAGGAAGATCCACTAATTCCCAAGTGTGATTTTGTAAAATGGAATCAATCTCACTTTTAATGGCCTCTTTCCACAAAGGTCCTTCGGAAGAGCTCACGGCCTCTTTATAACTTTGTGGTTCACTTTCAAGCATATAGGTTAGAAAATCTGGGCCAAAAGATTTTTCTACCCTACCTCGTTTGCTCCGTCGAGGTTTTACCTCCGCTTCATCATTTTCATCATGATGATTTCTTCCTTCTACTTCTTCTTCTTCTATTGAATCATGTCTCCTTTTAGATGAACTTGCCTCTTCTCTTTTGCACGGAAACACATTCTCAAATAAAGAAGCATTTCTTGACTCCATTATAGTATTCTTGTGTATATCTTGAATTTTCGATTCATACACAAGAAACCTATAAGCACTACTATTGTGAGCATACCCAATAAATATGCAATCAATAGTTTTTGGTTCAATTTTCACCTTTTTAGTAGGTGGTATTGAAACCTTTACAAGACACCCCCACACTCGCATGTATTGGTATGATGGCACTCTTCCATGCCACAATTCATAGGGGCTCTTATTTATTTTCTTTCGGGGCATTTATTTAATACATAGTTTGCCGACAAGACGGCCTCTCCCCACATGTTATCCGGTAACCCCGAACTTATTAACATGGCATTCATCATGTCCTTTAGAGTCCGATTTTTCCGCTCGGCAACTGATGGAGGAAATCTCCCTCTTTTAATAAAAACCGAGCAAGTGTACTCACTACCGGTGTAGCAGTATGCAAATGCAGGGGTCGAATCCACAGAGACTCGTTGGTAAATAAATAAAGTGAAAGCAGTGAATTTTGTAACCAAAGTTTATAGATTTGATTTAAGCCTAAAAACATAAAATAAATAACTAAAACTAACTAAACGAGAAAACAGATTATGAGCAGAGATTCGTAGATTGGATTTCACTTCACCATCATTCTATGCAGAATTTTACTTATAAAACATTAACTCCACTTCTAGGGTTCATTCACTTTAGCTAGGATCGACACGGTTAGGTGGCCGGATTACAATCCTAAATACTCTCTTAATATTGTAGTTTCTATTACGGTACCACAATATGCCAAGAATACATTAAGAACATAAGAATAAAAGAACCTAACTTTGATCCGATTCTATTACGGCACAGACCAAGTTATTCAATCAATAGTGGTCTATGTATCAAAATCCCAAATTAATGGCGAATTCGATACCCAATTATTCAAAGACGAGTTCGTATATTAACATACATCTCAAATCCAAGAATAAGAAATTAAGATCTATTATTGAACTAGAAGGAATCAAATAGAAAGAATTAAAATACTATTGCATAGAAATCCGGATAAAGATCCAACCAATCTACAAATTTAAGAAATTTAGCTACTCATAATTTACAATGATAAAAACCTGAAATTTAGAATAATTCTTCTCTTCAATGGAATTGTTGATTAAAGAAAAACATAAAAACTCCAAAATATGATATGATATATCTCCTCCACTAACGTGGCTGTGAAATATATATAAAAAGAATAGGGAAAAACTATGGACCTGTAAGTACCCAAATCTGGCTCATGCCTTTCGGTTAAATTTCCCGGCAATTTCGGTAAGTTTCCCGGTAATTCCCCGGACCTTCCTAGTGTTCCGGAAATGTTCTGGAACAGTCCCAAATTAAATTAAGGGCTGAAGGGAGCCTTCCTAATTAAGAAACACGTTTTTCTTAATTAGGAAGAGGGTTCTAGAATTTGCCACCTTGCATGGTTCTAGAAATGCTGAGTCACAATGGATAATGCCGCACGGCTGCATTAGCTCGCTGTCCCTAGCCGCACGGCTTCATTAGCCTTATCCAGACTGCCTATAAATAGAGCCCTCCTCTACCCATTTCAACACACACAATCCATAGCAAGTCACCCACAAACACTCCAAATACGTGAAGAATACTGCTGGAAGCTCAAGAAGGTGAAGAAGAAGGCCAAGAAGCTCCCTCCCTCCTCCTTGAAGATCCAAGACCAACCTCTCCTCCTAGCTCCGACCAAAGAAGAAGGAAGCTATTGGTAACCTCGCACGCCCTACCTTTGCATCCTAATTGCTTTATAATTTGCTCATTGCATTGTCTTTATATTGCTTGGGACTTGGTAGATTAAAGATCCTATCTTTATATTCCCCTTCCCCTTTCGCATGCATTAGACATCATTTGTCATAAAAATGTAGTCTTTTCCCATAAAGGTGCATCCTTTGCACCTAAAACCCCCATTTTCAAATAAAAATGTCATCTTCATGCATCCTTTGCATATAAAAATCAAATCTTTTTCAATCAAAATGCATCATTTGCATCCAAAATCCCTTGTTCAAGCATCATTTGCTTTAAAGACCATGTCTTTACCATAAACTAGCATCATATGCTTTTCAAAATGCAATCTTTATGCATCATTTGCATAATGAATGCCAATTTCTTCAACAAAAATGCATCATTTGCATAAAAATCAAATCTTTATGCATCATTTGCAATAAAGATTATTTCTTTAAACTAAGTGCATCATTTGCAACCCAAAAATGTCATCTTTTCATTAAAGATTCATTTTTACATACATTTCCCCCTTTCCCCATTAACAACCTAGGAATGGACCGGTGTAAAAGATCCTATCTTTACATCGTTCCTTCCATTAAAGGTTCCATATCTCTTTAGAAAGGGACACCTTGAACCCTATATCTCCGATTATCGCTTAAGAAAGAGTATGAAGCATCTATACGAGCTCGGCCGTCTTAAAGCGTAGGATTGATGGGCTAAGGACCCTCCTTTTCTAAAGAACCTCATCTTTGACCAAAAGAGAGTCATTCTCTCGATCACGCAAGTCCCGAGGGTCCCGAGGTTAAAATGCGATGATCACAAGTCATAAGATGAGGACGGGATCATAATCCCAAATACATAAAATTCCAAGGAATCCCGAGCGACAACCAACAAATGGTTTGTACGTCCGGAAGACAACTTGGGACATTCCCCCCTTTTTTCTCAAACACATGCACACAAGAAAGCACGCAAGCAAGCACGATTATTGAAATCTTGGGAGACTTACTCCGGCAAGGTACTTTGGGTGAACGCCAAACGTTCTTCCCAAGGGGTAACTTAACCTCCGAACCCAAGTAAAAACCTTTTTTTCAAAGTTTTGAGGTAATCAAAATGGCGTGGCGACTCCGTTTTTCAAATTAAACCGGATGTCTTCAAACTCGCGTGAATCCAACAAAATTTGGGCACCACATTCACAAGCTTGGCGACTACTGGGAAAATCCCAAAGGAGAAAAGCTTTTATTTTCAAAACAAAAAAAATTGATACTCGGTATATAGGTGGAAACCACTTACCCTTCCTGTACACTCCCTGACGTGGGAGTTGGGATAACCGGTGGTTTAACAATCCACGTACTCAAGATCCCTTTTCGAAAAAAAAAACAATTTTGAAAAAAATAAAAGAAAGCTTTTCCTTTGAGCGGGTTAGACTCCCATCGCCGATTTCATTAATCGTGCTTGCTTTCTTTACCATGCATTGCATCATTTGCATCTTGGAATCTGTGCATACTTTGAAACGGGAAACAACCCGAAAATAGCAAAAGGAGTGGAACTCGGAAAATTGATCCATGCAATCCGTACGGCTCAATCCTCCTCGGATTTCGACCGGCGACCTCAAAGGGCAATTCCACCAGAAAATCATGGTTAATCCGGGCGCCCTAGCACTTGGGGCTACTCGGCTTCATGATCGGGGCTCCCAGAAAATTTACGTGCTTACGTGTTGCATTTTCCCCGTCCCGAAAATCATTCCTTTAAAACACATTATGAAAATCTCTGTTTTAACTCAAAAAGGAACATTTTTAGGAGACCGCACACTACGCGCACCCGATATATCCCGTACACTTTGCACGCACGTCCTTCAAACCCGAGGGTGGTTCCACTGCACACGGACAGCCTTACGATGCTCCCGGCGCGCACGGAATCATCCCAACCTCCCCATGGCAAACAAGGTCGACCAATGCACAGTCCGTGTCACACGTTTCAAAACCGTGACTTTTGGTTGGTTTTTGGTCTAGTCCGTGTCATATAGCCCATGCATACCCACGTAAAGGTCAAGCCTTAGCTCATAATGGAAGCCAAGATTTTCGCTCAAGCGAAATTTCGCCGAAATTCCGACAAGGAAAAATCGGTGGGATCTTGACTCCGACATTGACTATTGACCTTGACCCGCACGGAATGCGTAAGAGTCAAGACCGAGTCTTTGCCAAAAATCAAAAGATCTTTCGCTCAAGCGAAGCTCGCCAAAATTCCGACAAGGAAAAATTGGCAAGATCTTGACCGGCATTGACTTCGATTCCGACCCACGCACCGTGTATGCAACAAAGTTCAATGTGACACCGTGTCATCCGGCTTTTTACCGCCCGACCCATGCCTATTATTCTCTCGACATTACCGAAAGTCAAAAACCGTCATTCGCTCAAGCGAAACTCGCCAAAGATCCGTCAAGGCAGAGAGACGAGACTTTCCCGGCATTGCCTTGACTATAATCCGCATCGCTCGTGCGTTGAAAGGTCCTATGACCCGCTAGACCCGATAGGAGCGTTCTTTACTCTCGGTGGGATCCGCGTGCCCTATGTGACCCTCGCCCGGGGCCGTCCACCCCGGGAGGTCGAAATACAGTGGAATACGAGGGGCTTATAGACGTAGTGACGGAACCCACCGATCCAGGATCTAGAGTAGTTGTGAAAAAGAAGGGCGTAATCCCTTTTCCAACCAAATAGATATTAATAAAAGACACTGTTTTAAGTAAACTTGAAGATTCTAATTTGCATATTGCCCGAGCCTTCAAACTCTAAACACCTACCCCGAGTCTAAACCTTTCCTATCCCTTTCCCGCAATGAGAAAGAAGTGGGTGAGAACACCGGCCGCCGACTTGTTAGCCGTAATCCTCGCACAGCTTCGCTAATCCTCGCTCGAGAGTCGAATGGCCGATTGGACAGAGAACAATGCCGGTTTGGGTAACCAGATGACTAGGGAAGAAGAGCTAGCCTATAACCAATGCCCTCCCCCATCTTCATATAACCCATTGCCAAAGACCGTCCCTTCTCGCCTTCTCCAATACCCCAAGCCGTTAGTGGTCCCGACACCCTCGCTTCCTCCGCATCCCCCACGGGACCTTTTTCCTCCTTTCACTCGAGCCTACTTTGGAATCCCAAAGGCCAATTTGACCTTTCCAATTTTGTCAACGCCCGTGAATTTGCCTACCTCTCGGACGCCTACAAAGAAGAGTCACTGAAACGAGAATAGGAATGGATGGATTTACAGCGATGATGACAGTTCAGTAAAAGGAATGGACTTAAAGCCTTCTAGTCAGACTATTAAGGCCTATGACTCCACTGCACGATCGCTTGGGGATCGCCACTCTCAAGATGTGGTTCGGAAAAAGGTCATGGACGTTGACTTTCAAGTTATTGATATTCCGATTTCATTTATCGCTCATTGGACGGCCTCGGATCCACCAGATAAACGGGGTAGCCTCTACTTTGCATCGGTGCATCAAATTTCGGGCCGAGTGATGGAACTATCACCACCATTTATGGAGATAGTGTCATGGTAGAAGGAACCAAAGACCGGGGATATCCCGATATTGGAGATCAAGCACGATGATGAAGGGTTAGCATTGACCGGATTCTCCGTAGCTTCTTCCAAGGCACAAGTGTGTTGCACTGACCTCACCACTACTTCCGATAAAATCCCTCCTGCCATGAGAATGATGCGAAAAATGAGTTATCTTCCGGGACTTGGATTGGGTAGAAGACTTCAAGGTCGTAACACCATCATTGATGTGAAGGAACAGACTACCGTATATGGCTTGGGGTACAAACCGAACTCTCGGGATGCCGTAAAAGCTAAAGGCACGAAAGGTGAAGGGGTCCAAACTCCATCCTTACGCCGTCTCGACCCATTACTTTACAAAAGGAGGGACACAATATGATGAAAGTGATCGCGATCTCCTTGCGTAAAACCCTTCTAGAGAACCTTGAGAAAGTTAGGGAAAGCCAACCAATCCCGCTCAAGAATGTTCCTTGATTTGCCGATATCCTCGGGGCTACCACTACCGTTCGTAATGAGTACGTCTTCAAAGGAAATCCGGCCGTTGTCAAAGAGTCAAGCATCCGGACAATGGACTTCTCCGCCTTTGAGTTAGCTCTTCCAAAGATCGCCCAGATAGAAGAGCCGCCAGCTGAAGACAACTGGGGTTTCGTAAGAGTTGTTTGACGAAGAAGCACAAATCCTGCACTTGATCGACTTCAGCCTGACGATGAGATAGTTGCCGTTATTGGAGACGATGGTGAAAGTCATTTTGATCCTCGCACTTTGGTGACTAAGACAGTAAATGCCATCAAGAATTGGGAGACATTCTCGTGGCCGATAGCAGCCGACAAAGAAATGATCACGGAGCTTGGATTGGTACCCCGTCCTTCTCAACCTGGGCCGTGTCAAACACCCCCGTTGTCTATTCGCCGAGTCAGAATCTTTGAATTCTAGTCCTCGTAGTCATCCGAAGGCCTCACGCCCGAGGATTATGAAAATGTAATCGATGTCATCTTTCCCTTATTTTGAATGAAATGACAAATCTTTCTCGATTATCCTCTTATTGCCAACTTAACAAATGATAAATTAACTCAAAACTTAACAACGCTTAATAATGAATCATTTGAACAAGATGCAAACACACTAAACGAACAATACATTAAAGAAATCTTTAAGGTGTTTCGTAAAAGAGGAAAACCGGGCCCAAGCCGCGAGGAGGTTTTGATAAGTGTGAACTTGGGTACTATTGAGGAACCTAAAGAGACACAGATTGGAAGCTTCTTCCAGTGGGGTTGAAAGGGACAGATTGATCGAGCCGCCGTAGAATACGTCGACGTGTTTGCATGGTCATACAAGGATATGCCGGCTAGACAGCCTGATAGTAGAACACGTAATCCCTCTAGCACCCGTATGCTAAGCCGCAGCGTAAACCGAGAAAGATTAAGCCTAATGGTCTCTACAGTCAAAGAAGAAATTGAGAAGCTACCGCGGGTAGGGTTCATCGTAGTCATTGAATACCCGACATGGTTGTCCAACATCGTGACCGTAACCAAGGCCAATGGGAAGGTGCGCCGCCGTGTGGATTTCCGAGATCCGAACAAGGCCAGCCCCAAAGACGACTACCCTCTCGCCAAACATAGACATCCCGGTGGACTCCATCGCCAACTACGAAGTCAAATCCTTCGTTGATGGTTTTGCAGGCTACAACCGCATCAAGATGGCCGAGGAAGACCAAGAAAAGACAGCCTTCACCACACCATGGGGAACCCATCGTTATACAAGCAATGCCATTCGGGCTCAAGAATGCCGGGGCTACTTACCAAAGGGCAACCGCGCTTTTTCATGACATGATCCACAAGGAGATTGAGGTCTACGTAGATGATATGATAATCCACTCCAAAGGAGAGGGTGGGCGCACTTTGTTGACCTACGAAAATTCTTTGAGAGGTTGAGACAAAGATTCCATGAGACTAAACCCCGCCAAATGCACCTTCGGAGTGACAAGGGGAAAAGTGCTTGGGTATATGGTCACGTGAGCGAGGTATAGAAGTTGACCCCGAAAGATCAAAGCCATCATGGATATGAGGCCACCTCAAACCTGCATGTAAGTCAAGAGCTTCATGGGTAAATTGCAAGACATCACCAAGGCACAATCGGTTGACCACTATGTGCGAGCCCATCTTCAAGCTCATGAAGAAGAATGTGGACACGTAATGGACCGAAGAATGCCAAGATGCCTTTGACTGCATCAAGGCATACTTAGTACATCCCCGGTACTATGCCCCCACATAGACAAGCCTCTTCTCGCTTCTATCTCACTCGCGTACACGGCGGTTGGGGCTATGCTTGCTCAGAAAAGAAAGACTCTCGGGTAGAAAACGCCATTTACTTTGTCACCGGAAGCTACAGGGAGTGAGCTCAATTACTCAAAGATGTGAAAAGACTACGGGCAGATCGGTCCGGGTAGTCGGCAAATTGAAGCATTATATGCAAGCCCACCCCGTGAATTTGGTCTCGAAAATGGACCCCATCAAGTACATCTTTGACAAGCCTTCCCTCTCGATGCGTTTAGCGAAGTGGTCCTTCTTCTTGGCGTAATACGACATCAACTATGTGACCGTAAAGGCCATCAAGGGTCAAGCATTGTCGATCACCCGGCGAACTTCCCCAAGAATGAAGACAGAGGGCCCGAACCCCAATTCCTGCATGAAGGGATCTTTGCAACTGAGCCTCGAGAATAGATGGCAATTGTTCTTTGACTGAGCCGCTAACAAAAGAGGAAATGGTGTAGGAATGCTATTGGTCGATCCGAAAGATGAGCATACCCCCATAGCCCTCAAGTTGAACTTTCCCGCCACGAACAATGTCGCCGAGTATGAAGCCCGCATTGCCGGGTTCGGAGGCCGCCTTAGAAAGAAATGTCAAGGAGCTCGAAGTTTACGGAGACTCGGCCCTGATCATCAACCAAGTCTCCAACAAGTGGAAGACTGTGGACCCTAATCGCAACGGTATCATGCCCATATGGAGGAGTTGGATCGGACAGCCTTCGTAGAAGTGACTTTCCACTACTTGCCGAGGGAAAAGAACAGATTCGCAGATGCCCTAGCTACTCTAGCCTCATTGGTAGAGATCCCCGAGGGAAAAGCCATAAAGCCCTTCAGAGTGGGTAGAAGAGAAGCCCTGTACCTTCGTTGTGAAGTGGACTCGGGACCCGAGCCTATAAAGGAACCTTGGTACAATCAGATTTACCAATTCCTCAAAGACGGAGAGTCACTTTCGTAGACGAAGAAGGTAGACCAAAAGAAGGTGTCGTGAGCCAAAAGCTTGCGAGCCCCTGAAAAGGTTGGCCTCCCATTATGTCATCCTAGGAGGCAACCCGTACAAGAAACGCTATCAAGGACCACTCCTCTTATGTGTCACTCAAGAAAGAGCCAGAGAGTTGATGACCGAAGTCCACAATGGTCCTTGCGGTCCTCACATGAATGCGAGCCCCGATGCAAGTGATCCTCGAATGGGTTACTACCGGATCTCCATGGAGACAGACCGCGTCCAAAGACGTCCGAACTCGCGACAAGTGCCGCGGTTTGCCAACCTCAACCATCTCCCACCTCATGACCTGTACCGCATGACGACTCCTTGGCCGTTTGCAACTTGGGGCATTGACGTGATAGGGAAAATAGCCCCGACAGAAGCAATGGGCACGAGTTCGTGTTGGTAGCCATCGACTACTTCACCAAGTGGGTAGAGGCCAAGTCCTACAAGGTCCTCACTTCCTTAAAAGTGGCCCAGCTTCATCAAAGAAAACATAATGTGCAGATATGGGGTGCCCAACGAGATCATTTCGATAATGGGTCACACTTCGAAGGAGACTGCGATAGATCCGGCCGTCGAATTCGCAGTTACTCGCCACAAGTCGTCCCCGCATGCACCTCGCACCAATGGAGCTGTGGAAGCTGCTAATAAGACACTCGAGCGGATCATCCTAAGATGGCCACCCGTGGTCGTGATTGGCCCGAAAAGCCGCACCTAGCACTCTGGAGCTACGTAACGTCTGTCGTAATGCCCACAGGAGAAACTCCTTGCCCTAACTTACGGGATGGAAGCGTGTTACCGGTGGAGTTGGAAATCCCGTCATTAAGGGTCCTCCCGGAAAACAATGTCAACGAAGTAGAATGGCTACGGCGGCATGATGAATTGGCCTTGCTCGATGAGAGAAGGCTCAAAGCCATGGAGCACACCCGAGCCTACCAGAGGCGAATGGCCGAGCGTTTGATAAGAAAGTCAAAGCCGAAACATCAAAGAGGGTGACTTAGTGCCGAAAGTAAAGCCCCTACCAGAGACAACCCCCGGGAAAATGGGAACCCGTTTGGATCGGCCCTTATGTAGTGCGTAAGATACCGTCGGGAGGAGCAATGAAGCTTGCGGACTTGGATGGCAATCCCTTTGTCCACCCAAATAACGGTGATAAACTCCGAAGATACTATGTCTAATAATAAAAAAAAAAAAAAAAAAAAAAGAAAAAATCTTAGTGCAAAAGAGTAATACCCAACTAGGGCCGAAAACCCAAAAAGGGCGGTCTAGGCAAAAACAGGGGTTGCACAAAAAAAAAAAAAAAAAAAAAAAAAAAGAGAGACTTAGTTTTGTTAGTTCACCGTAATGAACTACGAAGACCCGAGCCCCTTAGCCTTTCTTGTAAA
The DNA here is from genome assembly GCA_022495995.1 of Adenophora triphylla var. japonica. Taxonomy (NCBI): domain Eukaryota; kingdom Viridiplantae; phylum Streptophyta; class Magnoliopsida; order Asterales; family Campanulaceae; genus Adenophora; species Adenophora triphylla. The sequence goes on along the minus strand of JAFEMH010003175.1, from coordinate 31,992 downwards.
AGGGGAACGTAGGCGGCCATATATGGTTCGGTCTAAACAATAAAAAAGGGCAATAAAGCTTCCATAAAGTGCGTCCTTAGCAATAAATAAAAGGGTATTTCAGTTTTCATAAAACGGGTCCCAAGTAATAAGACATTTGAATTTCCATGAAACATGTCTTGATTAATTTCTAAAATAATATTTCTTGTTCATTACAAGTCAAAAATTTCTTGATGAGTTCAAGCACGCCTACCTCTTGACTCGCTAACCTCGCTAAAAAGATCTAAAATACAATAAAATGCCTAAATAAACTAATGTGTTTGCAAATGGCAATAAGAGGATCTTGAGAAAAGACTTGTCGCCGTCATTCGCTAAGTCTTCTTCGCCTTTCTTCCCTTTTCCTCGGCCTCGTCGAGTCTTCTTCCTTTCTTCTCAATAATGTCGGTATCCCTCATCCCGACCTCCGGTATCCTCACCGGAGCCTCTACCAACCCCGTGTCAATAAGCGCTCTCTATACGAGCACGAGTCCGTATCTCCTCCCTCTCGAGACTCGGGCCAAATGAGCAACCTCGACAACCTCTTGTACCGAGCCTCCATGTCCCCGACCAAGTCACCCGATTGGTTATGGCAACTCGCCTTAGCCTCGGGCCTCCCTCGTAGTCCTACTCGAGTCGTGGTCGCCCCAATAAAACTCCTGGCCTATCCTCCAAGATAACCCGAGTCGCTCCCATCTCCCTCTCGTATCTACCCAAGTAGACAAAGTGGTCAAGATCGTGCTCTTCCCGCTCCTAAAGATAGCCCCGGGTGGGAAAGCAAGATGTCCAAGCCCTCGAGAAAAAGTGAAGCCGGGCCGGGTCCCTCATGTCTAGAGACATCACCTCCATGGTCCTGGATGTCCTCCTGGGCCACTCAAAGGCTCCTCAGAAGCCCCCAAACCGCCCTGGATACCAAGCGGGTATGTAGAAGGATGACCAAAGCAGTAATCCCGGAACCCTCACAAAGCATAAGACTCCCGAAATATCCTCCCGGGTCCGCAACCTCCGGTGTGGTATCCACCAACGGATGTCCGAAGTGGATAGCCTAGCCATCATCGCCTCCCGGCCTACCCCGGTCTCGCCGCCTAGGTGCACCTCTCCGAGAAATCACCCAAGGGCACCGAGCTCGGCAAAGCCCCGTGCAAAGCCCCGAGCCTCTCCCGCAGCCCACAAAGTCAACACAAATGGACTCCTGGACCTCATGAAATGGTCTCCCGAGCCATCCCAGCCGATCCCATGCAAAGTCTCCCCCAAAACCAAGTGGGACGATATCCTTCCCAGCCCTGCAGCCTCGACCATGTCCAGGAGACCACCGTGACAAATCCCCACTGACTCAAGAAGAAATGTAATGTAAAAGACGCAAAGGATAAATGCGTCCATAGCCACCATGGTAGCGGCCCATAGCCGGAGATCCAAACTGCCCGGATCTCGGAAAGGTCAATCTTGTCCGAGGCTACCATCATCTCCTCAGGCCTCTCGCAGAGAATCTGCACGAGAAAAGATGCAAGCTTTACCGCCACCGCACGTCTCCGATCGCCGGAATAGATATAGCCTCGCCTCGGGACCCCAATCAAGGCTCAAGTCTTCGTGCGTTGGGACGATTTCGTTGTAAGAAAAGCAAGAAACATGTCTCCTGACGTCCCGTAACTTTGCCGCGGCTCTCAACGAGTCCCAATCGGGCGGGAGATCCCTCAAATGCCATAAAGACTTGATCTTGAAGGAAGAATCAAGCGGCCCCTTGTGATTTTGGAAGTTATGTCTCGCCCAAGATTGAAGACCGGACGAGAAAATGGTCTCTCTTCCCCCTTTATAGTCTAACGGGCCTCTCCATCGCAAAAGTGATCAAAGGTGGTGTCTTTAGGTCCAAAATATGCCACGGGAACAATTGAAACAAGTTTGGGTTGAAAATAAAATGAAATGGCCAAGCTTTGGTTTTATTCAAAAAATGACCGGTCCAGGACAGAGCGTGAGCCGCACGGCCTCTTTTGCCCTCGAGGCCTATGCCGCACGGCTTCATTTGCACGATGTAAATTGCAAATCTGCGGCAACCAAAGTTGCTGCCCAAGGAGTTTTCACCCCACTTTCTCAACCAAAACCTGTACAAAAACATGTCAGGAAGCCACCCAGCGGTTTTATATCATTATATATTATTTTGGCGAGTTTCAGCCCCAATTCCAAGCAAAAAAGTCGCCCGAGGCTCGGATAATATGCAAATTGAAAAAGCATAAATTAGAAAAGTAAATAAAGCGTAAATACAATGTCTTCGCCCCACAGGCGTCAAAATAAAGCAAAAATAAACAAGTTGTGCATAAAAAAGTGTTCATTGTTTGTTTTGTTCCAAATCTACTCTAGAGACCCCCTAGGCCTCAGATTCTTCTTCTTCCTCATCATTGCTCATTTCATAGACGCTAGGCTCTCTCATCACGTCCTCTGGTCGCTCGCATCGGAAAGAGGGATGTTGTCGTGCTCGTACTCCGCCTTTGCTCCAAGATATCGGCATTAGGACCTCGCCCACGAGGCTTGGCCGGATGAGTACTCCGGCCGAGGAAGAGGATCTGCGCCCCCGACATGCCTCCTTTTGCGCGCGGGCTCACTGCACGCTTGTTGACGCTTTAGTAGCGCGAGCCGGCTTCTTGACCAAGGATCGGCACACGTCTTTCCAGGCCCCTGTTACGCACGACCAACCTATCATAGGTGCGGCTGGAACTTTGAGAAAAGAAAAGAAAATCTCGAGAAAATCTCGGAAAAATCTCGGAGAAATTGCAAAAAACAGAAAATGCGAAAGCTAAAAAGGGAATAAGACCCTAAGAGTATACTCACGGTGCTATCGGGTGGCGGGGTATCTTGGGGCTCCCTCGTGTCGAGACGGGAATCCTCATCCTCCTCGGTACTCCGTGTACGACGTATGAGAGGTGTGCGGGAGGGATAGGCGGGTCGAGGGCTCATCCTCCCCATATCCACGAGTGACCGCCCGGCTTCGTCGGCTTACGTGGCGTCCTCGTGCGCTGCTCCACAAACACGGCGTAGGGGTACCCATGTCAAAATACTCCTCCGCATGACTATACCTCCACAGTACCTCTCAATCTCATCCGCTTTGCCAATCCACGGGCTGCGGCATCCGTCTTTGGAGGATCGTGTGGAGTAATGGCGTCGATGGAGGGACATGACCATCTTTGCCTCGAGAAATGGTCCCCGGATATATGATGTCGCAAGTCGGCCCGGTGAGCCACCTCCTCACGCCTTGTCACCTCAATAGCATCTCCCGGCCAAAATCTCAGGATACCTGCCCCAGGGGTAGAAGTCCACTCCATCCGGTCCATCCTTATTGAGCACGGGCTTCACCATCTTGTAGTCGAAAGTGATCCGGGTCTTCCCAGTGAACCTATCCCTCACATCTCCTCCGGCGAACCATCGCAGGGAAAATGGTGATATCACTCTGCTGGTTCCAAGGAAAGAACCCGATCACCTCGCAAAACCGGGCTGCATGTTCAAAAACATCAAAAGGTCATTTTCTCATAAGAAGTCTCAAGACGAGAAAGAGAAAAGAGAAGAGAAAGAGAGGCTACCTCGAGGGCAAATGAGAAGCGAGTCCATAGAAGCGGCTTTGTTTCGATTTGTACATGTCCGAGAGAGAAGTATAACTCGGCCAATCCGGCCTCTCCCCAAGAGACCGTCCCTATCCCGTCCACATCAACCAAAGAGTCAAGGAGGCAAGTCATGGCTAGCGTCCCGAGAATTAGCAAAGATAGTGGCGGGACAAAGATCAACCACACGAAAGCTCTAACCGGTGGTGGGCGGTCACGTCACTACCGGCAAAGTCCCGCATGCGGTTACGGGTGCCGCCACCTCGACATTCCTCGTCTCCATACCCAATCCCTTGGGAATCGGCTCAAATCCAACCAAAGCTCGGAACTCCTCGGGCGTAATGTGGTCTCTCAAGTCACGGGCCTCCCGGTGAGCTGCGAGCCGATGTCATTGTAAAATCGGGCAGGAGTCACGGTAAGCTCTCCCGGCTCGAGTGGAAACTATGAGTAGAGTCCCACCAAAACTCGAAAGAGCAGAACCAGGCCACTTGCTCTTTGAGGTGATGTGAATTCCCGTGCCGATGGCCTCCACAAACGCTGTCCAGGGCAGAGTAGCCCTCACCAACTCTTTAGGGTTCACCCCATTCTTCTCAAAATCCGGCATCCTCTGCAAAGATTCACTTTGCTATCTCGGATGGTCCCCTAGACTTGTTCTCCTGTAGACAAGCACATCAAAAGAAGTGTCGATCCTTCATCTCATTTCAAAAGCATGCATATAGTCACAAAAGTGCACATATTTTTCAAAAGAAAAGCATTCATACAAGTCTTTTTAGCATCTTTTGCATCAAAAACGTGACTTTCATCATTTGAAACACGTCATTTTAAGCACGTTGCTTTCCTAAGGCACAAAATCATAATTTTCACAATTCTTTGCACATAAGCATTATTTTTCAAATAAAATGGCATGCATGAATCATTTTCATCTTCCAAAATCATGTTTTCTCATTGAAAATCAGAATTTTGACCTAGTTCTAGCACAAGGCAAGAACTCCGTCTCATATTTAGACAATTCTCATTCTTACTTCATTTGCGAGAAAAAAGTGAGTCATTCTCATAATTTTCATCAAATAAATTGCACATGCATATTCTTAGCCTCATAGGTTGTTCATGCATCTCAAAATCATTCAAAAATCCTAAGAAAATCCTAGAAAATTCCTAAGTTCGGGTTAAGCCTTAAATTATTCAAAAATCAAGCAAAATCATCGGATTTGAGCCAAATAAGAACGCTTACCCCAACCGATCGCGGGTTCGTCGATTTGTGCTCCCTCCTTCCCGGATAGAGCTCCGATGGAGGCGTGAGAAAGTCATACCTCCTATCCGTCCGGACAAGCTCCTTCCTCTTCCTTTGAGCGGCCGCGGAGAATTTCCTCCTTGCTTGTCTTGGTGCCGGATCCATCTCAAATCAAGGGAAGCGAGGGAATTCAAAGAATTTCGAAATTCTTTCTTCTCTCCTCTCTCTCTCTCGGGTGAATGGGCGGCAACAATGCCCAATAGCCCGTTCAAATCTGTTTTAAATAATCTGTAAAAATCGGGTTTCCGGCCGTACGGCTTCTTTTCCTTCCTCTCATGCCGGGCGGCCTCTTTCGCTACGAGCAAAAATTACGATTTTGCCCTTGGACTTTCCACTTGGGCCTCCAATCCTCGTTATCCTCTAAGCTGAGATAACACCCTCTTGAGAAGATATCCCTTATCTCCTAAGCAATCAAGCTCTATTCCCGGTCACCTCCGATTAATTTCGTTATAACGGGATAACGTTAGAGTGACAACCTCAGTGTCGAGTTCTTCTTAACTTAAGCTACCTCTGTCATGAATAGTGACGTATGCTTAAGTCATTCAAACTTTGGCAACCCATATCTACGATTCGAAAGAGATTGAGACGTATGCTCAAGTCATTGGCAACCCATATCTACGATTCGAAAGAGATTGAGACGTATGCTCAAGTCATTGGCAACCCATATCTACGATTCGAAAGAGATTGAGACGTATGCTTAAATCATTCTAGCTTTGGCAACCCATATCTACGATTCGAAAGAGATTGAGACGTATGCTCAAGTTTTCAAACTTTAGCAACCCATATCTACGATTCGAAAGAGATTGAGACGTATGCTCAAGTTCACCAAACTCTAGCTACCTCTATCCACTCGATAGTGACGTAAGCTCTAGTTTCAATTAGGTGACATCCTCCGGTAATTGTCAATCGTGTGACGGCCTCCATTAATTGTCAAAATCTCAAGAATCCTAGACATCGTTCCTAACTATCTAGTGATGCTTGAACTACGATCAAGGCTTGATTCCTCAGGGATACGTAGGTAGCCTTTTATAAAAGGTCCAGCCATCCGACCACTTCGGTCACCCTTTGTTCCTTCGTCGCTCCTCGGTGATGAAGTAATCCCTCATAGAGACCACCTTGGTCACTTCTAGCATATCCCAGTAGGATCAATTGCTTGACCTCCTAGGTCATTTTCTATTTTCCCGACAAGAGACCGGTTTTCTCTTCTCCCTTCCTCGGCGGATCTTATTCCGAACTACGGCTGGCTTGATTCCTCAGGGATACGTAGGTAGCCTTCCAAAAGGTTCGGCCACTCGGCCGTCTCGGTCATCTAATCCGTCTCGGCATTCGCCGAGATCGGATCCTTTTCTATCGACAACCCCACTTGCCTTGCAAGTGACGTTGCGAGGGCTTCTGTAAGTACCCAAATCTGGCTCATGCCTTAGGTTAATTTTCAGACAATTTCGGTAAGTTTTCCGGTAATTCCCAGACCTTCCCGGCGTTCGGAAACATTCCGGAGCTGTTTTTTATTAAATAAGGGCTGAAGAGGATCCTTCCTAATTAAGAAACACGTTTTCTTAATTAGGAAGGAGGATTCTAGAATTTGCCACCTTGCATGGTTCTAGAATCTTTGAGTCATTCGGGATAAGCCCGCACGGCTGCATTAGCTCATTGCTCTTAGCCGCACGGCTTCATTCACCTTATCCAGGATTACCTATAAATAGAGGCCTCCTCTACCCATTTCAACACACACACTAGAGGCACAAAATACACAATACACTTATAAACACTCCCAAGGCGTGAAGAATATTGGTGCAAGCTCAAGAAGGTGAAGAAGGAAGGCCAAGAAGCTAGCTCCCTCCTCCTTGAAGACCCAAGACCAACCTCTCCTCCTAGCTCCGTTCGAAGAAGCAAAGGAAGCAATTGGTAACCTCGCACGCCCTAACCTTGCTTTTAATTGATATACTTGCTCATTGCATTCATATATCTTGCTTGAGACTTGGCATTTATTCATAAAGATCACATCTTTATCACCCCTTTGCCTTTTGCATGCATTAAGACCTCATTTGTCATAAAAATGTAGTCTTTTTCATAAAGGTGCATCCTTTGCACCTAAAACCCTCATTTTCAAATAAAAATGTCATTTTTATGCATCATTTGCACATAAAAATCCAATCTTTTCAATAAAAATGCATCCTTTGCATTCAAAAACCTTTTCCAATGCATCATTTGCATAAAAATCCTATCTTTACGCATCACTTGCATAAAGATCATTTCTTTCAATCAAAAAGCATCATTTGCTAAAACCAAAAATGTCTTCTTTTCATTAAAGAGTCATTTTTCATCATCGCATTCCCCTTTCCCCCAACCTTGGAACGGACCGGTGTAAAAGATCCTATCTTTACATCGTTCCTTCCATTAAAGGTTCACGATTTCTTTGGAAAGGGATAACCTTGAACCCTATATCTCCGATTATCGCTTAAGAAAGAGTATGAAGCCTCTATACGAGCTCGACCGTCTTAAAGCGTAGGATTGATGGGCTAAGGACCCTCCTTTTCTAAAGAACCTCATCTTTGACCAAAGAGAGTCATTCTCTCGATCACGCAAGTCCCGAGGGTCCCGAGGTTAAAATGCGATGATCACAAGTCATAAGATGAGGACGGGATCATAATCCCAAATACATAAAATTCCAAGGAATCCCGAGCGACAACCAACAAATGGTTTGTACGTCCAGGAAGACAACTTGGGACATTCCCCCCTTTTTCTCAAACACATGCACACAAGAAAGCACGCAAGCAAGCACGATTACTGAAATCTTGGGAGACTTGCTCCGGCAAGGCACTTTGGGTGAACGCCAAACGTTCTTCCCGAGGGGTAACTTAACCTCCGACCCCAAGTAAAAACCTTTTTCAAAGTTTTGAGGTAATCAAAATGGCGTGGCGACTCCGTTTTTCAAATAACTCGGATGTCTTCAAACTCGCGTGAATCCACAAAATTTGGGCACACATTCACGACCTCGCCGAATTTACGATTACGGCGGCGTCAGCCAGGTTCTTCGGTTCCCTCGGTTCTCACGGAAATTTCCGACATGTCTAGTTCACCGAGAAATCGTGACGGGGACGGACTCCCCACCACCGATAACGTATATGACTTTGGAAGAAGCCATTCGGGCTTGTGAGGTTCACAAGAGGCCAAAGATGACGATTCCGAGTTGGACTCAGGTTGAATGAGTTCCTCCGAGCTAACTTACTGGGATTCCTTCGAACCAAGGAAAAGAAGCACCTAGGCTTCACGTTGCCACCTCTCGGTGGTAACCTTCACAGAATTGGCCAAGCCAGTCTGCTACTCCATCGCTCCGTCACTTGGGGCCAAGCCTTCATTGGACCATCTCAACGAGATGCCAATATCCTTCAATACCCTCCGGGGTTCATCCTATTGCCTATACACGAATCCCAAAACACCGAGGATTGTCCCCTGACATTCGAGCCGTAAAAGGCCCCCATTGTATCCACATATATCAAGCCTTCCACCTCCAATCACTTTACCGCTCACGTGGTAGCACCCGGCGCCGAGCCTCACAGTCCACCACCGGACCCTACCTTAGCCTGGATGGTCGAATAGATGAAAGACCTGAAAGCCACCATGAGCAGCTCAAAGCAGGAAACGCTCAAATCCACAGATCCGAGAATGGTCACGCCTCTCCCTGCCAAGTTCGGAATGCCAGAGATGGACCGATTCGACGGAACCGAATGTCCTCAAATGCATGTCGATACCTACGTTCTCGGCATGAGAGCGAAAGGAGCAACCCTCCAAAGAAATGGCCGACCACTTCCGGCATACGCTCAAAAGCTCAATAAGCTACGATGGTTTCGAGGGTCAAGCCCCGGATCGCCACACACAGGATCGAGATCGGTAACATCTTCTGGAACGGTACAAATCCAACTTAGAGTGGGAAACAAGTCGTGAGGACTTAATCACCACGAGCGAAGCGGATGAAAGCGTCGGAGAATTCTACAAGAGGTGGAGTTGGAAACTTTCCGAAATCATGGAGCCACTCTCCAAGGATGAGCAGATGCGGATCTTCAAGTCCTGCTTAAGACCGTCCATCAGAACTCTCATCAGTCATCATTTTTTCCCAGATCTTCGGGCCATGGTCAATGCCGGCTCACAGTTCGAGAAGGATCTCAAGGAGAAGTTGGCTATTGCACAGCCATAAAGATACCGATCGGCAGTCGCATTCAATCCCGCACCGGCCCTCGGCAAAGGGAAAGATACGTCTCATCAACTACATCCATCGGGGACAGCGGCGGGCAACAAACCCGGGCCCCGCAAAGCAGCAATTCCACTCAGAAGCAGCCTGCCGTACACCTCGACAAGTTTGACATGCCACTGAGCAAGATTCTGGAAGGGTTAATCAAGGAAGGTCTCCTTAAACCCGTTGCAAACTACAAACCCAAGAATCCCGTAGTCAATGCTGACAAGAGCAAGTACTGCGCCTTTCATCAGTATCACGGCCATACCACCGACAACTGCGTGGGGTTACGATACGAAATCCAGAACTTGATAGAGGAAGGAAAATTGAGCGTCCCCGTGGACCCAATACAGTCGGAAATCCTTTCCCAAACAACAACAGTGTGAATTCCATTGAATGGGTGCCCAAGGAGATTGCCGCAGAGCCAGTTCCTCCTCCTCTTCCAGATGGGTCCTCATCTAATGTCCACATCACCTACGATGTTTGTGACTGCTCCGCATGCCTGGAGTATGAGTCCCAAGACATGGTCAGGAGCAATCCTCCGAAAAAACAGAAGAAGAAGTCCTCTCAACAGAAACTGAGAAAAAGATACGAAGCTGGAGATACCAGTGTGGGTACACTCAGAGAGCCATCTGGGAGGTTCGACTACTATGTACTCTACTCCAGCCAGTCCTCCCTTTCTCCAGGCCATGCAGCTTTAGAGAAAACAGGGGTGGGAAAGTCGAAAAGTCCTGCTGACATCAGAGTTCAGACCTTGGGACACCGGAATACCTCAGATCTAGGTAATTTTACTGCCAGTCAGAAGCCTAACCCCCCGCGGGATCAGCTAAGGTTCAATTTGTCCAGCTTTCGAGCACGGACCGGCAAAGGAAGGTCAAAGTCAGCTTGGCACTCGCACTCGATCAACGTGCTAACCAAGGGCGACAACCGCCACAAACAGCCTCAGCACCATCCCGAGGCTCCAGCGAAGGCTTTACCTCGCAAGAGGAAAACAGGAAACGGGTGGCTGGACGACTCTCCTTCTCCGGATAGAGATCAGATCTACGATTCCCAACTGTATGGCAGTATGATCACGTTCTGTGACGAAGACCTACCGAGAGATGCCTCGGGGCACAATAAAGCTCTGTACATCACCCTCAGGCTCAACACCATATCACTCCCCGGAGTATTGGTAGACAACGGGTCTGCCATTAACGTTCTCGCTCTCAGCATGATGCGAGCCCTCTGTATCAACGAAAGCCACCTGATTCCGTCAACCCGGACTATCAAGGCCTATGATAGCACGTCTCATCCCATCCTGGGGACGGTGACTCTGGAGCTCTGGTTCGAAACCCAAATGGTGCCAGCAAAATTCCACGTGATGGACATTCCATCCGAATTCACAGCTCTGTTGGGACGCCCTTAGCTACATCACATGAAAGCCATATCCTCCACTCTCCATCAGTGCATCAAGATCATTAACCGACAGGGAGATCTTGAAGTCATCAGAGGGGACAGTTTCCTCATAGGAAATGAAGCCGAGATAGCAACCAAGCGTACCCGCAACCAGGCACCGGGGCTACCTCCTTCAAATCAACCAAGGGACTACCGGGGCAAATCTCATCAGAATCCCTCAGAGTTCGGAGATGCTAACTATGTCAATGTCCTCGAGCAGGCAGACCCTGAAGCGGTCTGGTACATCAAGTTCAACTGTCATTTCCAACATTTGGAGGCAGATTGGAAAGAAACACTAAGCATCGCCTTGATGTGGGCACATAAACCCCCTGTCTCCAGTCGAAGATTCGTCAGCATTCTTCAAGCCAACTCTCTGGCCCCGCCAAGCAAAGAGATTTTCGTGATAAAGGTCAACAAGCACCGCCATACTCGTCTTGAATGCATGGACGTCATATGGGATGTCCTCCACGAGGAACTACCCGTTGAACCCCTTTTCTCCAGCGAAGGGCATGATGTTTTCCGAGCAGCTCCAGCAGCGCACCCGGACACAATACGCCCCTACGTTTGGGTTGAGCCGTCAAACGGCGACGAATCAGGACTCTCCGGAGTCGAGGATGCGGTAGACCCGCAAGAAGATCTCTGCATTCATATGCTCAGTTTCGAGGACGGCACCCATTCCGATCAGGTTACCTACGACCAGGGCTCCAACACTATGGAGATTGTCAAGCTCAACGTCTAATACAGGCAGCTATCCGACAATTGGAAGCAAATGGTTGACACGACTAAGAACCCCTCTGATCAAGTGACTGACGACGACTTCGTTAACATCATCTATTCCAGATATCCTGATGATACCAAGGATCCGGTCCTTATTGTCAGATTCTGCAATGCCAAAGTTACCCTCGACGACTGCCTGTTCATGGTAAATGAGGCCCTGGCCAATCGAGCTCAGAGCTCCCCATCACTTCTGACTACCAGCCCCAGTGGCAACCGGCCCGTGCGTCGCCAAGCTTAAAGCCGCAAGCGCCGTCAAGGCCAAGGGCAACAGCAAAGGAGACAAAGCTCCTCACCCTGCTACAAGTCAGATCAACCTCGGGAACGCTTCCGGCAGCCACCCCGAAAACATCTGTGAAGGTCTTCCCCGCAAGACAGAGTCAGCTTCCGACGTTGGAAATGACCACCTCAACATCAACATGCTCAAGTTCAATTTTGCTCCCAGTCATCACGGCCACGGATTCAGACATCCCGCCAGCAAACTACTAGCTCTGATAGACTTGGCGATCCAACGAGATCACGAGACTGTCAACATTGCAGAGTTTAACACCCCCGTGTGTTCAATCAAGCAAATATGGGCGAATTTCTTGGTAACCGAGATCAAGGAAGGCCACATGGAATGTCCCAGCCCGACTTCCTTCGTCAACATAATCCAAATGTTTCCGCCATTCGGCAATTTGGATGTGATCACAGTTCTAGACACTAGTCAGACGGCGCGCACCTACAGAGACTGTTTAGCTCTCGCTAGAAAGGCCCTCATGGAACTAGCCGCTCAAGAAAACCGTCTCTGGGACGAAAACCAAGCTCAAAGGACCCACAGGGATCAAGCCCTTAAAGTGTCACAAGCTGAAATTACCCGAATCCGGCTCGCGCGCGGGCCCCGGCATCTCGCATTCGTCACTTCGGGAAGTCGCCCGGATCCGAGAGGCAGCGCAATCGCGCCTCGGCATCTGGCTTATTCCGTTTTAGCGTGTTGGAGGTGTCTCTACGTTGTTTTCGCAATTATAGAGTCGCCACGCCGTTTTTATTAAGCCCAAAATATTGAAAAAGGGCATCAGTTTAGAAATAAACTGTTTTTGTGTGATGAGATTTTGAGTTCGGAGGTCAGATGACTCCTCGGGAAGAGAATATTAGAATCTTAGAGCTCACCCGAGTCGCCTCGTAAAAACGAGTCTTTCGGATACCCCTAATATTCTTTAACTGTTGTGTGTGTGTGTGTGTGCTTTTAAAAATGCATGTTGTATCGGATGTCTACATTGTACACTACGTATTGAAATGTATTGAAATAGTAATGGAAGGAAGCCTTACCAATGTTGGTTCGTGTCTGTCTTCCGCTGGGGAATAGTGTTTGAGGATGGAATAGTGTTCCAAAGACGGACCGGGATTGCCCGGGAGGGGCCGGTTGTCGCGGACGAGTTTCGGCGTGAGTTGAGATTGTAGGCTGCGTTCGGGCGAGGTTCGGCGTGCGTTGGGATTGCGGGGATTACTCGAGAGTTTCGGCGTACGTTGGGATGGCGAGAGTCACTCGGGCGAGTAGTTTCGGCGTGCGTTGGGATGGCGGGAGTCACTCGGGCGAGTTTCGGCGTGCGTTCAAGCTACCGGTTTGACTCGGGAAAGAGCCGGGACACCTTGGGAAAGACTGTGCAAGGCCTCGAAGTACCACGAGGAGCCTCGAGTACCTCGAGAGTGCCTCGGACAGCGGAGCGTCGCGGAGCGCTCGGAGAGGCTTCGGAGCACCACGAGGGAGCTCAGAAGGCCTCGGAAGGATCCGAAAGGGGTCGGGATTGCCCGAAGGGTCTTAGAGGGAGCTGAAGGCCGGGGGAGAGGAGAGAAGAGGGAGGGGAGCCCTCTATTTATAGTGCCGAAAAATTGCAAAGAGGTCCGTACGGACCTCCTAGGTAAACCAATATTTTGGTTTTCCTCGATTTGAGGGAATATGTGATCATGAAGAAGATTCGGCCATGATGGCTTTTAGATGCAATAAGGTCCGTACGGACCATCTCAAAGATGCAAAGAGGTCAAGACGGACCAACCATGCGAGGGGGTAATGATGTTCTCAGGGATTTGAGGAATATTGTGGACTTTAAGGGGATTTAGTAATCATTGAAATAAAGAGGTCCGTACGGACCTTAATTGCTTTTCCGATTTCCCGAAAATTCCCAAGAGGTCCTTTTGTCCCTTTTTATCCCGAAAAGTTCCTCCCTTGGTTTGGCCGAGGGTTTTTTGAGGGTTTTGAGTGCCGAGGTCTTCGAGACTGCGTTTGTGAGTCTCGCGGTGTTTCTGGGTACTCGGAAGAGGGTGATCCGTTGGGGTACTTACGAAGCCCTCGACGACGTCACTTACTGGAGGAAGTGGGGTCGTCGATAAGATAAGGGTCCTAATCTGGATCGCGTCTTGAGAGAGGAAGTGTGCCAGGTGTAGGTCGGTGGGAGGACATGGCCGTGTGTCCGTTTGTTGTGTGACCGTTTAGGTCAATTGGCTGGACCCTGTGATAGGATTCCTACGTATCCCTGGCGGGAATCAAGCCTGATCGTAGTTCGGGTGTGGGGGCGAGTGTTGTAGTGCACGAGGACGGAGATGTCCTCTCGACGAAACTCTGTATGTGGACGTGGTGGTGTCCCGGGTGACCGTATAGGTCGATGATAAGGACGTGATGGCGTCCTGGGTGACCGTATAGGTCGGTGGCTAGACCCTATGATAGGATTCCTACGTATCCCTGGCGGGAATCAAGCCTGGTCATAGTTCAGAGGTCGTGAAATTGTGAGTGTATGAAGGCGTGGTGGTACCCTGAAGTATCGTGTGACCGCCGAGGTCAGTGGTAAGGATGTGGTGGTATCCAGGGTGTGTAATCTTACTGGAAGATGGGTAATCTTACGAGAAGATGGGTAATCTTACGAGAAGATGGTTTGTGACCGCCGAGGTCGACTGTGAGGACGTGGTGGTGTCCTGAGATGGAAATTTTACGATTTTCCGAATTGGGTGGTTTAAGGCCTTCCGGGCCGAAGATAGTGATTTGGGAGGTTTATACGGTCTTCCGGACCGAGTGGTTTAAAGTCTTCCGGGCTGGAGATAGTAATGTGGGAGGTTTATACGGTCTTCCGGACCGAGTGGTTTAAAGCCTTTCGGGGTGGAGATAGTAATGTGGGAGGTTTATACGGTCTTCCGGACCGAGTGGTTTAAAGTCTTCCGGACTGGAGATAGTAATGTGGGAGGTTTATACGGTCTTCCGGACCGAGTGGTTTAAAGCCTTTCGGGGTGGAGATAGTAATGTGGGAGGTTTATACGGTCTTCCGAATCGAGTGGTTTAAAGCCTTCCGGACTGGAGATAGTAATGTGGGAGGTTTATACGGTCTTCCGGACCAAGTGGTTTAAAGCCTTTCGGGCTGGAGATAGTGATGTCATGTATGAGGACTTGAATCGTCTTCTTACTGCGGTTATGTCATGTATGAAGACTTGAGTCGTCTTCTGGCTGCGGGTGTGTCATGTATGAGGACTTGAATCGTCTTCTGACTGCGGTTTGCCATGCGTGAGGACTTGAATCGTCTTCTGGCTGCGGTTGTGTCATGTATGAAGACTTGAGTCATCTTCTGACTGTGGTTGTGTCATGTATGAAGACTTGAGTCATCTTCTGATTGCGGTTTGCCATGCGTGAGGACTTGAATCGTCTTCTGGCTGCGGTTTGCCATGCGTGAGGACTTGAATCGTCTTCTGGCTGCGATTGTGTCATGTATGAAGACTTGAGTCGTCTCCTGACTGCGGTTGTGTCATGTATGAAGACTTGAGTCGTCTTCTGACTGTGGTTGTGTCATGTATGAAGACTTGAGTCATCTCCTGACTGCTGTTTTCCATACGTGAGGACTTGAATCGTCTTCTGGCTGCGGTTTGTGGAGGTGTGGCTGCCTTGTGCTATGATTGCGAGAGGTGTAGATGCCTCGTGCTTTGTCCGCTGGGGAGAAGGTTGGACTTACGATGACTGCCGGTGTTTATACGTTAGGGGTTATCGTGGCCTTGTAGGGGCTTTTTCTGCTGAGAAGGTAACTTCGAGCTTACTTTGATGGCCGGCGCTTGAGTTGCCGTTGAGCGGGCGAGGTCCGGGCTTACGATGACGGCCGGTGCTAGAGATATGTGGTCTCGTAAGGGTTTGCAAGAATTCCCTTTTTGACTTGCTGGGGAAGGAGCTCGGGCTTACTTTGATGGCCGGTGTTTGCGTTGCCGTTGAGCGTTTTGGAGGCGTTTTGTGCCTTGAGATTTGTACTTGGAGGTGCGGGCTCCTTCTTGTGCTTGTTTCACCGTTTAGTGGGCGAGGTCCGGGCTTACACTGACGGCCGGTTCTTGAATTGTCGTTGAGTGGGCAAAGTCTGGGCTTACACTGACGGCCGGTGTTTGAATTGTCGTTGAGTAGGCGAAGTCCGGGCTTACACTGACGGCCGGTGGTTGAATTGCCGTTGAGTGGGCGAAGTCCAGGCTTACACTGACGGCCGGTAGTTGAATTGCCGTTGAGTGGGCGAGGTCCGGGCTTACACTGACGGCCGGTGGTTGAATTTCCATTGAGTGGGCGAAGTTCGGGCTTACACTGACGGCCGGTGGTTGAATTGCCGTTGAGTGGGCAAAGTCCGGGCTTACACTGACGGCCGGTGGTTGAATTGCCGTTGAGTGGGCGAGGTCCGGGCTTACACTGACGGCCGGTGGTTGAATTGACGTTGAGTGGGCGAAGTCTGGGCTTACACTGACGGCCGGTGGTTGAATTGCCGTTGAGTGGGCGGAGTCCGGACTTACACTGACGGCCGGTGGTTGAATTGCCGTTGAGTGGGCGGAGTCCGGACTTACACTCACGGCCGGTGGTTGAATTGCCGTTTAGTGGGCGGAGTCCGAGCTTACACTAACGGCCGGTTCTTGAATTGCCGTTGAGTGGGCGAAGTCCGGACTTACACTGACGGCCGGTGGTTGAATTGCCATTTAGTGGGCGAAGTCCGGACTTACACTGACGGTCGGTGCTTGCGTTGCCGTTTAGTGGGCAAAATCCGGACTTACACTGACGACCGGTGCTTGCGTTGATGGGTTAAGGACCAAACTGCATCGAATCTGCTGAAATAGGCCTTTAGACAGCCAGGGGCAAAGATTATAAGGGTAAAGAGATAGCCCGGCGGAGTTTGATCTGTACCCCTGGGCTCGGTATGAGGCTGACGATTTCGAGGGTGCTCCCGTGGTGACAGCGCAGAGGAAGATGCTGCGGGGCCTGACCTGCGACGTCATGTACTTGGGAGAGAGGGTCTTCTGGCAGCATGGCCCGGTTATGCTTCCCTTGGCTCCGAGGGACCCGCCTTTCGGGATGTTGGATTCCCGGGATATGGATGTATTGGAGTTTGAGAGGTATTTGGGCGGCGTGAGTGCCCATGAGTTTGTCTTGTATCGAGAGAAGTATGAAGCCTTCGTGAGGAGGAAGTTGAGGACGCCACAGGTGTTGACGAGGGAGAGGGAGGCTGGTCCGCAGGGTCCCCCAGAGGTTCCGGTGCCTGGGCCAGATTTCACATATGTTCATGGGCACTCATGGAGGAGGAGGGTGTCTGTACCCATCCCTGAGCAGGCTCCTGCTGCCTACCGAGTGGAACCTGACATGCCGGTGAGTGTGCTTACTCTTTTCCATCTTGGCATCTTTTCTGTATTTTTCTCTTTTTGTTGTTGAGTATGACTGTATTGCTGAGCGTTTCTTTGGCTGCTTGCTTATGCAGGTCCCGGGGAGAGCCTATGACATGTTGACCCGCCGTTATGTGGCGATGAGGACCTTCGCGAAGAAGATGGCATCGAGGCTGTCTTGCCGGTCTTCGCGACGTGTGTCGGCGTACGAGTCGATGCCTTCGAGGCATTCTGTGGACGTTCCTCCACCGAGAGCCGAGCCGGAGCCACAGCAGGAGGGACCTTCGCGGGGGCGGCATAGCATGTATGCCGGGATGTCCTCGGGAGCTCAGAGACCGCAGACCCTTCATCAGTTCTTTCCTCCGCCGGATGCACAGGGTGAGGGTTCGTCAGGGCATGCCTATTTTGACCCTTTTTTCGGCTTCGATCCTTCTGAGTATCTTGAGTACCAGCCTCAGGAGGGGGCTCAGTACTCCGATGATGAGGGTGTGACTGGCGAGTTTACCGGGATGCCCGACTTCTCACTTGAGGATGTCAGTGATGATGATGCTGAGGAGTCGGATTAGGATTCATTTGCTTGCCCTCTTTCCATATCCCCTTTCTTTTTTTTTTTTGTTTAGCAACAGACATTTATGGGTACCTGTAATAAAACACTTGTATTTGCATGGCAAAAGTATTTTATTTTAAGATGTAATGTCGTATTTGTGATTCCCGGGAATTGTCCTAGGAATTGTTGCTATTATTATTTTTTTTGTGCATGCCACGTGAGCTGAGAGAGTGTTTGTGGGTAGTGTATGCTTGCCGGAAATGGCTTTGGCCAGTGTTTGGGAAGTTTGGAGCAAGGTCCTGCTGGGGACAGTGGTTATTGGCCAGTTTGCTAAGAAAGTGGGGCCAATATGCAATAAGATCCGTACGAACAGACCTTGGTGGCAAAGAGGTCCGTACGGACCAGGCTTGCTTTTGGGAAGGAAATAAATGCTTTCCAGTGTCTGGACTTTCCCCATTCCCCATTTGCAGCCATTTTCGAGCTTTCTTCCCCATTTTCTCTAGGAACCTCCATTTTTGCCATGGATTCTTCGTACGTTCCAAGAATTTTGCCAAGGCTTTCGCAGGAGCGGCAAGCACACTTCCATGAACAGCTGAAAATGTGGATGCGACGCCGTATGAGGCATCAGAGGCGGGCTTTCGAGGTAAGGTTTCGACTTTGCTCGATTTGGTCTTTTAAGGAGTTAGTTCCTGATTGGGAGTTGTTGCGGGCTGCCATGAAGTTCTGGGATGTTAGGAGGCATGTGTATTGCTTCTCCTACAACGAGGTAGTGCCTACCTTTGAGGATTTTCGGGCTTTGATTGGAGGATCGGAGGTGGAGGCCATCTCGCTTCCCTTGATTGGTGGCGCTGCTGTGAGCGTGAAGCTTGCAGGTTTTCTTCGTACTTCGTTGGGAGAAGTGTAGGGCATGATCCTTGATTCGGGTCATATTGACATTTCTGAGCTGCCGGAGCGGTTCATGGTTGATGATGAGAGTGATGTCTCTTGGGATGTATTTGCCTTGTGCGTGATAGCGACGCTCTTCATGGTCAGCTCCCTTGGGGTTTGCGATGGCGCTTTGCTAGATGTGGTTGGGCACTGCAGAGCTGGAGAGGATATTGTCCCGTTGGTGCTGGGGGAGACTCTTCATGGTATTGATCGTCTGGCGACTGGGGATCGGTTCATGAGAGGGGGAAGCCCCGCTTTGCTTACCTTGTGGCTACGAGAGAGACTTCAGGCCATGCCCGAGGCTCCGACGTCGTTTAGCCCGTGGTAATTTGCTCAGTGACCTCTTGTGTTGGATATGGATCAGTCCGCCTGGGAGAGATGGATGGCACGGCTTGGTACGCATCAGATCCGTTGGTGGGTTCCGCACTGGGGGATTGAGACTAGGAGGGCCTTTCAGGAAGGGTCCTATGTTGTCAGAGTTCCCGGTTTGTCTTGGTCCTCTTTCTATATTTCGTCGCTTGTTTCCCGGCAGTTTGGGATGAAGCAGGAGCCTTTGTTGGGCTGGGATGACCTTGCTACTGCAAAGATAGCTCCTCTTTGTATGGCAGCTCCAGGTGCTTTCTTGTATTTTCTGAGGGTATGGAAGTATTCCGCTTTCCCTCATGTGGTGCTCCTTAGACGTCGGGAGAGTGTCGTATTGACGACTCCAAGATTGGCCTGGTATGAGCAGCGTGTTGGGCAGTCCCAAGCGGCTTTGGGGAGCAGGCGCGGAGCGATTCTGGGACCTGGGTGCCGTAGTAGCTATTGCCTTAGGAGTGCCGAAGCCTGGTCTGACCCTCAGGATGTGACGGGAGACACTTTTTTCGACTACGAGACTAGAGTTGACCGACTGACGGGGAGAGGTCCTCTTTTACAGACTCACAGGGAGGAGATCCGAGCCGAAGCACGGGCGAATAAAGCCCTGAGAGCTGCTGGATTGTTTGAATCTACGGGGAGGACCCCTGATCTCGGACTGAGAGACGCAGAGTTGGTTCGCGTGGAGCGAAAGAAGACTCGCCGGGGACGAGGGAAGAAAGGGAAGAATGGCGAGGGGACAAGCGCAGATGGCGCGGAATGACCTCCTAGGTATCCATTCATTGCATTGCAAACACATTATTTGTTAAATGTATTAAGCTGTCTTTTAGCATGTTGTGAACTTGAGAGTAGACCGTGCTTGAACTCATCAAGAAATGTTGTAACCGTTAGTGATTTGTGATTTACTTTTAAAGCTTTGTCGAGACGCAAGATCTCTTGTTCGCTTTTGTGTATTTTGTGAACCTTGGCGGCCTGGGCCCTGACGGCAATCCCCTTTGCTTGGGCTTTGTGTTTGAGAGGTTGGATGATCCCCTGACAAGTCGTTTTGACGGTCTTTTCCGTAGCTTCCTTGCCCTTTATTGGCGTCGGGCTCCTGACCTCTTTTTTGCAGCTTCTGTTTGAGCTTTTTTTTTATTTTATATATATATATATATATATATATATATATATATATATATATATATATATATATATATATATATATATATATATATTTTTTTTTTGTGAGCCCTTGCTCGAGCTCTTTTTTTTTGTGAGCCCTTGCTTGAGCTCTTTTTTTTTGTGTGAGCCCTTGCTCGAGCTCTTTTTTTTGTGAGCCCTTGCTTGAGCTCTTTTTTTTTTTGTGAAGTGCGTGAGGACGAAGACAAGCCCCTGGCTTGGAAGTAGACATGGGTCAGTCGTCTGACGCTGAGTGACCCTCGGATGTCCTTTGATGTTGCGGCCTTGTTTGACTTGGTCAAGGTGATGGTGGGGGTATGCTCCCGGAAAGTGTGTAGCTTAATGGAGGTCTTGATTGACATTCAAACTTTTGACTTTTTTTGTGTGTTTTTAGACCGGACCAATTAAGGTTGCCTACATTCCCCCGGACTAGAGGGCTCAGGTCTGCGTAGTTCGACACTACATGGAGTGCCAATAGATGCACAGTTGTTCTTCTTTAGGCGAAGTATCTGTGAAGTTTGCTTCCGTTGACTGGATTCATGAAGGGATTGCCGTCTAGGTCCGGCTTTCGCCTTCATGGCACCTCCGGAGAAGATCTTTTGAACCACGAAAGGGCCGATCCACGTTGGTTCCCATTTTCCCAGTGGGTTGGTTCGAGTGGTAGGCTTTTCTTTGAGTACCGGATCGCCTTCCCTGATGTCTCGGGACTTGACTTGCTTGTCGAAAGCTCTAGCCATCCTGCTTTGGTAGGCTCGGACGTGTTCCATGGCCTTTAGTCATCGCTCGTCTAGCAGAGCCAATTCGTCATGTCGGCTTCGGAGCCATTCGACTTCGTTGATGTCATTTTCTAGCAGCACTCGGAGTGAGGGAATTTCCAATTCAATGGGAAGGACGGCTTCCATCCCGTATGTTAGTGCGAATGGGGTTTCTCCCATGGCTGTTCTGACTGATGTTCGGTAGCCCCAAAGTGCAAGGTGCAGCTTCTCGGGCCAATCTCGTCCTCAGGTGGTCATTTTTCAGATGATCCGTTCGAGGGTCTTGTTTGCTGCTTCCACGGCGCCGTTCGTTTGTGGCCGGTAGGGAGAAGATTTGTGGCGTGTGATCTTGAATTCGGCCCAGCTCCGTCCGAATTCCCCCTCGAAGTGTGAACCGTTGTCTGATATGACCTCATTTGGGATGCCGTATCGGCAGATGATGTTTTCCTTGAGGAAATGCGCGACCTTCTTGGAGGTGAGTATCTTGTAGGACTTGGCTTCGACCCATTTGGTGAAGTAGTCGATGGCTACTAAGATGAACTCGTGACCGTTGCTGCCTGGCGAAGCGATTTTTCCGATGATGTCAATTCCCCAAGTGGCAAAAGACCAAGGTGTAGTCATGCAGTAGAGATCGTGGGGAGGTAGATGATTGAGGTTGGAGAACCGTTGACATTTGTCGCAGCTTCGAACAAAGTGAATGCCCGCCTCCATGGAGATCCAAGAGTAGCCCATCCCGAGAATGATTTGCATCGTGGCTCTAGCGTTCATGTGGGGACCGCAAGCCCCATTGTGGACTTCTGTTCATGAACTCGCTTGCTTCTTCCCGGGCCGATGCAGCGTAGGAGTGGTCCATGGTAGCGCTTTCTTGTACAAAGATGTCCCCAAGGATGACAAAGTGAGAGGCGAGGCGTTTTAGGGCCATGATGCTCTTGGCTTTGACCCCTTCTCTCGTGTTGGCCTTCCTCGTTCATGAAGGCGGTTTCCCTCGTTCTTGAGGTATTGGAAGATCTGTCAGGCTGAAATGGCCGCGGACTTGCGTCTCTTCGCTCCTCAAAGAATCTTGCAAATCGCTGTGATTAAAACCTCCTCGGCAGCTTGGGCCCGATTTTTCTCTCGTTTGACAACATGCTTAAATGTTTGCTTGATGCATTTATTTAATTAATGTGTTTGCCTTTTTGTATAGATGAATTGTTATTAACTGTTTTGATTAGTTAACTCATCATTTGTTAAAGATGCAATGAAAGGATTTTTTAGAAAGGTCGGACCCTTTATTGAAAGCATGAAGGTTGTACATTGTTGATCAAAGATTCACAATCATTGGGCGTAAAGCCGTCAAAAGACTCAAAAGATGTGAATTCACAGACAACAAGACTCGAAGCTAGACTATAGGCGACGAGGGATTGGACCAGGCTTCATTACTCTTGGCCGGCTGTAGCTCTAGAGGGAGTGGTGATGGCTCTGGTGGCCAATCTTCCATTGGCACGAGTCCCGGAAAATAGCTCGCATGTGGTTCGACTTCAAACCAGATCGTGGAGGTTTTTGGTTGCCCCCCTGATGATGTCCCTCCATTTGTGTTGCTACCAGTCCTTGGGGGTCTTTGATGATAGAAGTCGCCGAGGGCTACTTCTAAGAGGGCGAAGCATTCGCTGATTCGGAGTTGATTCTTACTGATGTTGATCATTTTCATAGAATCCGCCTCTTTATCTGGGATCTTTGCTTGGACGACATTTACAATGTCTGATTCGAGAGGGCATGCTATCTCTCCTTCCCTGATTAGGCCTTGGAGGAGGTTGCGCCAATGTTCATCTAGGTCTGACACCGGAATGTTGAATTGGACTATGCTGTGATGGCTGTCCCCGTAAGATCCGAGAGTGTCGGCCAGAGGGTTGTCTTGTACCGGGGGATCGGTGATGAGCCAGTTTGCAAGAGGGTTTTCGGCAAAGTAAGGATCTAATCCTCGATCAATCTCCATCTGGGCGTCCATCTCTTGATCTTCCCTTAAGCATTCTTCACGCCGCATATATCGTAGTTGTCATCCCGACCCATGAGCTCTTCGATTTCCAAACTGTCGCGGCTTAGAGCGTGGATGTAAGGATCCACTTCGTAGCGGGACAGGGTAGGAGACTCATCTGGAGAAGAGTATTCGGTCATGTCGGACCTTCTTCTGGGTCGTAGCTTGCTGGCCAAGCACTTGCCATTGCACTGCTTCCGCGGATCACTTCGATTACTCCATTGGCATTGATGAATTTCACGCATTGGTGAAGAGTAGATGATACCGCTTTCATCTGATGTATCCAAGGTCGTCCCCAAAGAAGGCAGAAGGTTGGCTTGATTTCCACGACTTGGAACTCTACCGACTCTAGTTGTGCATCGAATTGATCCTCGTGTTGATGACTCCTACAATTGGTCGCGCAAAGGGAGTCGTAGGCTCGGATTACCCTGGGTGAAGGCCTTATCGTGGAGCGGTCGATACACGGAGTCGTTTCAGTGTGCTCAAAGCGATGATGTTGATTGCGGAGCCGTTATCAATCAAGACGTTCGGGAGGAAGAACGTCTCTATTTTTATGAGGATGAGGAGGTCTTCGTTGTGTTGATTCTCACATATCGGCAAGTCATCGTCTGTGAAGGCTAAACCGCTTCCCGTGCTACCGTTTGACTCAGTCTCCTCTGGGGAACGTTCGATACATCCATTTGTTTGCCTTGGTTGGGGCAAAGATCGTAGGGAGACAGCTTGCCCTTGGGCGTTCTTGTTCAATTCCCGATCACGAGACCTTTTGACTCGGTTTCACGCTCCTGGGCCACAGCGAGACAAAGATGCCGACGGTTTTGGAAATTGCAGGGTCCGCTCTCGCTTGGAGTTTCGTCCAAAGGCTATCGAGTTCACCCTATCATTTCGAGGGAATGGATTTCCGATGGTATTGGGGCCACGGGGGCGTTCCAACTTTCCTTCTTCAATTAGCCCCCGGACCACCCGCTTTAGTACGAAGCAAATTGTCTGGTGGTGTGGCCGGGGTAGTTGTGGAAGGCCCAAGGCTTGCTCATGTCCATGTTGGCCTGGGAGTCTTTGGTTGGAAATTCTCGAGAGGTTTGAGAAGATTTCGCTTACCAAAGCTTCAAATACTTGGGCCCAGGGCATTTCGAGATTGTCGAGATGCCGGAACCGTAGGAAGCGAGGGGGATTATTATTCCTCGGGGCCGCTTGATCGCGGTTTACTTGAGCTCCGTTCCGGATGTAGTGCACTGCTCCGCCGCTTCTTTCCTTTGTTCAGGGCAGGAGTTGAAGTTGCTGTGTTTGTCCGATAGCGGTAAGACGAGGCAGTGGGCCGTCGTTGTCTTTCAAGACTCGTAGTCTTCTCAAACTTTGTTCCGCATTGACCATGGCACGGAGATCCTGGATAGAAATGGTGGCCGATCAAGGTCCTCAAAGATGGCTTGAGGCAGGAATGGAAGATGTCCATCTCGCTTCTTCTTTGGAAAGTGGATCCATTATCTCACTAAGCTTCCACTCCATCTTTTGTAGAACTAACCCACTGGTTCGTCATCCTTTTGCTCGGTGGCTTGTAGATCGTGGCGGTTCGTTTCCCACTCGAGGTTGGCGCGGTACTTCTCTAGGAAGATCTCGCTGATTTGATCCCACGTGGAGCGGTTTTCTGCTTTTACATTGAGGAACCACCTTAGCGCCTGTGGATTTGAGAGAATGCCGAAAGTGATCCGCCATCCGTTGAGGGGTTGCCCCTTTGGCTCTCATACCCGTGACATAGGTGTCGATGTGGGTTTTGGGCATTCTCGTCCCATCAAACTTTTCCATTTCCGCATCCCGAATTTCAAGGGAGCGGGACTACTTTGCTTGGATCAGTGGGCAGGTGAGGGAGTCCTTCCGAGAACCGGGCTAGCTTGCCTTGCATGTCCTTCATTTGCTCGACGCCCAAGCCATGGGGATCGGCAGTTGAGGTGGGTTACCGTTTTCGGGGATAGAAACCGAAGATGGAGGTGGATCGGCCGACGGGATCGCCATTCGGGAGTCTTGGGGAGGTAGTTGAGTGTATACCAACCCATACCCCGGAGGCCAAGTTAGGGCGTGATTGCTGTGTCCGCTAAGGGTCAGGTTGTGTTTGGGAATTGGGGAAATGATTCATTAGCCCCAAGTGGCGTACTAGCAGTGGCAAGCTCGAGATGTCTGGATATCCGCCGGATGCCTATCCCCGGTAAGCATGGGGACTTTTGATTGTGGTTGCGAGGCTCGTATAGAGGCAAAGGATTGAATCCTGGGGATACCGAGATGCATTGGGATCTCGGCGGAGCAGCACGTATGTGTGCCGTTGGTACCGAGCTTGATGTGCGTGAGCCGGGAACCGACCGTGCCGAGGCGGGCATGCTCGAGCCGCTGACCGACGCCCGAGGGGAGCTTTGAGCGAGAGCCGCCTGCGGCCGGGATCTCGTAGCTTGGCGGAGGCGGGACTCGCCGGTAGCTTTGAGAAACCGGGGGAGCCGGTATTTCTTCGTCCTCTATGAGAACAAAGGTTCCGTCAGGTTGGGGAACCGCAACGGTTCCTCGAAGACGCAAGGTGTCTACGATCCAGGGCTTGTCAGCTTCTTCTTGGCGCTTCTTGATGGTTTCAAGGCTCGCAGCACCTCCTCCATTGTCCGGAGGTTCCTTAGTGGCGGGGTTCCGTTTCCTCACCGTTATCCGTTGATCCCGCCATGGGGGAGTAGCGGACTGTGTGGACCGCTGAACCGGAAGGGATGTCGGACCTTGTGACCTCGATACTGAAAAGGCGGCTCCCGGGTATTCTCAACCACTCTCGGTTCGCTGGGGGGGTGACGGGTAAGGTTTAGACACAGTGAATGGCCTCTCGGGATAAAAGGGGAAAGCTCACGTGGCATGCGGTTTCCGCTTCTTTTATATTTTTTATTTTTTTTGTTGTTTTAATTTACTTAAAACATGTTTTCTCAGAGTCCTAGGTAGGTTGGAAAAGATTGCTCTTCTTTTCGCAACTATGCTAGATCCCGGGTCCGGGAGACCATCCGTGCGGCTATAAGCCCTCGTTTTGCACTCTCGTATTTCGACATCCCAGGGTGGCGGATGCCTCGGCGAGGGTCCTATAGGGCAAGCGGTTTCCACCGGCCTAAAAGAAAACCGAACCTAAGGACCGAGCCTCGTCATGTTCGCTTTTGATGCGTTAGCCATGTGAATAGTGAACCGAGCCGGCCACCGAGTCAAGATCGTGTCAAGAGTTCGGCATGACCTTCTCTTTGCCTTGCTTGGCGCAAGGGATCCGTGACGTTAGGCGTTGGCCGGGTCATATTGTCATGGCCGACGTATCAAAGGCGTGATGACATGGTGTCATGTGAGCATGGATGTATATCCGGGACGGAACATCGTCCGGGTGTAGCTTCGAAATCAAGATCAGTGTCAAGATTTTAGCATGACCTTTCATCGCTTTGCTTGCGCAAGGGATCTTGAGTTCCGAGCCTTGACTTAAAATGGCCGGCATGGTATATGTATCCAGCCGTATGACACGGACCGGGTAAAACCAACCGAGTCCGGACAGAGTGTGACTCAAGACTCAAACGTGTGGTTGACGCTTGGCTAGGATGGGATGTTTGAATGATCCCGTGCGCATCCGAGAGGCCTAGGAAGACCAAACGGATCGCAACCGAGACCACCCCGGCCGAGGGTCAGAAGGCAGCAATGTAACCGAGGCAAGCAGTGCGCGTAGCGTGCGGTGTAACCGAGGCAAAGAAGGCGAGTAGTGTGCGGTCTCTAAAATTCTTTTTCTGAGTAAAACAGAAGTTTTTGAAGAATTTTAAATGTATGCACAGATGTATATTGATGCATTTTTTTTTGTATTTTTATTTTTTTGTAAAATAAAAAGTAAACACGTGCACACACACACAACAGTTAAAGAAAGGGGTAAAATGAAAGTTTGACCCTCATCATCGTTTTAAAAATCTTTTGTTTTGTTTAAAAAGATTTTAAAACAAAATGTCCCCAGCGGAGTCGCCAACTGAAATTACCTGGATCCGGCTCGCGCGCGGGCCTTGGCATCTCGCATTTGTCGCTTCAGGAAGTCGCCCAGATCCGAGAGGCAGCGCAATCGCGCCCCGGCATCTGGCTTATTCCGTTTTAGCGTGTTGGAGGTGTCTCGCCGTTGTTTTCGCAATTGTAGAGTCGCCACGCCATTTTTATTAAGCCCAAAACATTGAAAAAGGGCATCAGTTTAGAAATAAACTGTTTTTGTGTGATGAGATTTTGAGTTCGGAGGTCAGATGACTCCTCAGGAAGAGAATATTAGAATTTTAGAGCTCACCCGAGTCGCCTCGTAAAAACGAGTCTTTCGGATACCCCTAATATTCTTTAACTGTTGTGTGTGTGTGTGTGTGCTTTTAAAAATGCATGTTGTATCGGATGTCTACATTGTACACTACGTATTGAAATGTATTGAAATAGTAATGGAAGGAAGCCTTACCAAAGTTGGTTCGTGTCCTCCGTCTTCCGCCGGGAATAGTATTTGAGGATGGAATAGTGTTCCGGCACGGACCGGGATTGCTTCGGGAGGGCCTATTGTCTGCGGACGAGTTTCGCGTGAGTTGAGATTGTAGCTGCGTTCGGCAGGTTCGGCATGGGATTGCAGTGGATTACTCGGGCGAGTTTAGGATTGCGTTGGGGATGGCTGGAGTCACTGGGCAGAGTTTCGGCGTGCGGCTGGGATGGCAGAGTCACTCGGGCAGAGTTTCGGCGTGCGCTGGGATGGCAGTGAGTCACTGGGGCGTAGTTTCGGCGTGCGTTCAAGCTGCTACCGGTTTGACTCCTGGAAAGAGCCGGACACCTTGGGAAAGACCAGCAAGGCCTCGGAGTACCACGAGGGGCCTCGTGAGTACCTCGAGAGTGCCTCGGGCAGCGGGAGCGTCGCGGAGCGCTCGGAGAGGCTTCTGAGCACCACGAGGGAGCTCTAAGGCCTCGGAAGGTTCCGAAAGGGGCCGGGATTGCCCCGAAGGGTCTTAGAGGGGAGCCTGAAGGCTGGGGGGAGAGGAGAGAAGAGGGAGGTGTGTGAAATGAGGGAGGGGGAGCCCTCTATTTATAGTGCCAGAAAATTGCAAAGAGGTCCGTACGGACCTCCTAGGTAAACCAATATTTTGGTTTTTCTCGATTTGAGGGAATATGTGATGATGAAGAAGATTCTGCCATGATGGCTTTTAGATGCAATAAGGTCCGTACGGACCATCTCAGCATGCAAAGAGGTCCGTACGGACCAACCATGCAAGGGGGGTAATGATGTTCTCCGGGATTTGAGGGAATATTGTGGACTTTAAGGGGATTTAGTAATCATTGAAACAAAGAGGTCCGTACGGACCTTAATTGCTTTTTTGATTTCCTAAAAATTCCCAAGAGGTCATTTTGTCCCTTTTTATCCCTGAAAAGTTCCTCCTTTGGTTTGGCTGAGGGTTTTTTTGAGGGTTTTGAGTGCCAGAGGTCTTCGAGACTGCGTTTGTGAGTCTGGGGTGTTTCCTGTGTACTCGGAAGAGGGTGATCCAGATTGGGGTACTTACACAAGCAGCTTCAGACAGAAAGCTAGAGGCCACTCTAGACCAGTTCGACCTCAGGGGTTTTGCTCATGACAACTTCCTCGAATACCGTCTGTTCTCATCCAACCCCCTCTACCAAACGAGGGTGGTCAACGGTCCCGATGACCTAGGAGATGGAACGGCACAGCAGAACGAATACCAGCGCTTATCTCCCCGAGGAAAGCAAGTTCTCTGTGAAAGCGACAACGAAGACGATGAAACCATTCTCTTCCATGCCAGACATGATGTCAACAAAACTGGAATCCCAAGGGTCCTGGGAGGATGGGGACGGATCATTTCCGCACTCAAATTGAAAGGCCAACTGAGAGAGGAAGGTCCATTCAAAAGAAATAGAAAGATAGAAATTCATCTCCAAAGAACTGCTCGGGAGATTCCACAGCTCTTCGGCATTCGCTTACGTAAAACGATCAACCAGGACAAAGCAACCGCTATTACATGGGCAGATGTTCGGGAAGCCGTGTACTCACCTTCCGACATACCCGCCACTCAGATAAAGAGGAAAGGAAAACTCTCCCCGATGGAGGTTTATCTAGACTGCCGCACGCAGTTCAAAGAAGCACTGCTATTCTCACATGGGAAGAAACGCAGGCACTAACTCTCGACGTAGGCTCTGCTGCAAGAAAGTTGATTTGGGCCAAGAGTGGAGGAAAATTAGCAAACCACGAGTATTGCCAGACCCAACTCCGTAATGGTCGGAGTACGCTCAAGAAGAAGGAAAGGAGTGCGGTATACCGTGAAGAGATCAAGGAGACCGTTCGCCCGAACCAAGAACTCTCCAACTTCCCCGAAAGGGTCGAACGCCTGCTTCGATCCTGCAACCATTGCGCATTGACGTTTGAACAGCTGCGTCAACCCGTAGGTTACCTCCCCACGGAGGCACCCAAGCCGATATCCTGGGACAGAATCCGTAAAGCTGTTGAAGCTCCCGGGAACACGTCCACAGTCAATGAATTGAGGGAAGACATGTGGCCCTATGCTACGAGGAATCCTCCTCTAACTATGGCTCAGCTCAGAGCGGCTTGTTTCGTAAGGAACCAAGCCTCGATGTCGCCGTTCTAACCCGATCGGGTCAAATTCATGCACTACCACCTAAGGCCACCAAAAATCCGACGGAGCTGTAATCGCCACCCGCCGGCCCGAAGACGCAAGTTCCCACGAAAGAGGATCCGATCCTCACTACCAAGCGCACTGTGCAAACATTTCCCTCGTCCCTGCTCACAACTTCATATCCTCACAAGCTCAAGCTAGAGGAAAGTCTGGTCCGTACCATGGTCCCCGTGAGCGGAACCCCAGACGAAGTCATTCAGATGATCGGCAACATCCACTACGGCAACATTATCACCTTCACAGATTTGGACCTTCCAAAATTTGGGGTTGATAACAATGAGCCGCTCTACATCACAGTCCAGCTGGACGAGCTTCGGCTTCCCCGCGTGTTGGTAGACGGAGGTTCCGGAATGAATGTCTTGCCCGCCAAGATGATGGACCTACTTGACATCAAGCCTACAGATCTGAAGCCTTCAGTCCAGACTGTCAAGGCCTATGACTCTACTTCCCGTACAGTTCTCGGGGTTTCTACTCTTAATATATGGTTCGACAAGCGGATGATCCCCACCGAATTCCAAGTGTTGGACATTCCAATCACTTTCACAGCCATCCTGGGGCGTCCCTGGCTGCATCAAATCAATGGCGTGGCATCCACCCTTCACCAAAGTTGCCTCTCAAGTTCATGCAAGGCAACGAGCTAACCACGCCTACGGCGACAAAGGCCACCACCGAGGGGACCAAAGACCAACGACATTCCAAAGTTGTTAGAAATCAAGCATAATGACGACATGGCATTAACTGGATTCACTCTGGAGACCTCCAAAATCCAAATATGCAACGTGGACCTTCCACTATCTCACGACAAGATTCCTCCCGCCATGAAGATGATGAAACTCATGAACTTCATCCCGGGAGTGATCCGGGGCTCGGCAAAAGGTTACAGGCCAACACCAAGTCATCGAAGTCAAGTACCACACCACGGTCCAGGGGGCTTGCTTACGTGCCAACACCGGCTGATATTAGGGAGAACAAAAGGCTCGCCCCGCACCAAGGCAAGCAGCCCCGCAAAAGGGGAACTCTCCGACGGCACACCCAACCTCCGACCTTACGGTTTCGACCTCGCTCATTACTTCACCAAGGGAACCAACAAAGCATAACCGGGCGAGGGGACCGATAAGGGAACCGCCAAACAGAACCGAGGGGACCAACGGAACCGGCGTGAGAACCGAGGGGACCGACAGTGAACCGACAAGAGAACCGAGGGCACCGATATGGAACCGATGAAGATAAGAAAGAAGCGGGATAGTCAACACAGAGACTACGTAAAGGATGGAAAAGCTAGCACGGGACCTCAAGCGCTTTTAGAGGACTCAAGGCCAATCCGATAAGGGGAGCGTTCTCGACATCACAACTCTACTTGGACCAACCGCCACCACACCAAAGACGAGTACACATTCAAGGGAATCCCGCACTTGGAGGAGCAACTCAAGGTACTCTCCATGTGGAAACGATCGTTCGGATCGCCGCCGAGGCCACATTCGAGACAAGAACTCCAAAGCGTAAGGAACCAGTAATTCATAGAAGACGCTCTCATGGACCAGCTCTACAGTCTTTTGAAGAAGTCATGGAGGTGCCGAACCAGATTGACTCCGGGCTCCGAAAACAAAGATGATTGCCATAATTAGGACAGCGAAGCCAAGCCTCTCGATCCCCGAACCTCATCAAGCATCCAACAATGCCACCGAAAGAACCGGGTAACTTTCACCGACCAAGGGCAAGCCACGTAACCGGAAGACAAGCCGGGCCCGCACCCACATCTCCCTAAACCCGGGCCTCGAACCCTCTCGAGCCGCTCCTTGTAAAAGTCCAAATCTCCCCGAGTCGTCCAACGGCCTTACGCCGGAAGACTATGATAATGTAGCCAACCATGTATTTCCGTTCTCGTTTAATGAAAAGTCTGACCTTTCGGAGTATCCCCTCATTGCCACTTTAACAACTAATAAGTTAACAAACAACTTAAAAGACGTTAATAACTCAATTGATAAAGAAGCGTACACATTAAATGAACAATACATTAAAGAAGTTCTCGAGCGTGTAGTTAACCAAGAGGACAACCGGCCCAAGCCGCCGAAGAGGTTATGACCAAAGTGAACCCGGGGTCGGTGCAAGAGCCTAAAAAGAGACACAAGTGGGCGGTTTCTTCGCCGATGTAAAAAAGAAGCCCCGATAAGCCTCCTCAGTGAGTATGTTGACGCATTTGCCCGGTCATACCACCAGACATGCCAGACTCGATCCCTCGATCGTGGAGCACGAAATTCCACGGATCCCGAATCCAAGCCTGACACATCAAACGTAGAGCTACGCAAGATCAAGCCAGAGTGGTCCTTGCAAGTTAAAGAAGAGATTGAGAAAATGCTCCGAGTTGGTTTCATCAGAGTGATTGAGTACCCTACTTGGCTTTCCAACATCGTGACGGTCACCAAGGCCAAATGGAAAGGTCGATGCCGTATGGATTTCCGGGATCTCAACAAGGCCAAATTTCTAAAGATGATTTCCCATCGCCTAACATCGGCATGCTAGTCGACACCACGGCAAATTTGAAGTAAAATCCTTCGTGGACGGGTTCGCTGGATACAACCGCATCAAAATGTCCG